>CAUEHS010000200.1:0-18051 GCA_958510865.1 Myrrha octodecimguttata | reverse complement strand
CCCTTACCCTTACCCTTACCCTTACCCTTGCTTTTACCCTTAAGCTTACCCTTACCCTTACCCTTACCCTTACCCTTACCCTTACCCTTACCCTTGCTTTTACCCTTACCCTTATCCTTACCCTTAAGCTTACCCTTACCCTTACCCTTACCCTTACCCTTACCCTTACCCTTACCCTTACCCTCACCCTTGCTTTTACCCTTAAGCTTACCCTTACCCTTACCCTTACCCTTACCCTTACCCTTACCCTTGCTTTTACCCTTAGGCTTACCCTTACCTTTACCCTTATCCTTACCCTTACCCTTACCCTTACCCTTACCCTTACCCTTACCCTTACCCTTGCTTTTACCCTTAAGCTTACCCTTACCCTTACCCTTACCCTTACCCTTACCCTTACCCTTACCCTTACCCTTACCCTTACCCTCACCCTTGCTTTTACCTTTAAGCTTACCCTTACCCTTACCCTTACCCTTACCCTTACCCTTACCCTTACCCTTACCCTTACCCTTACCCTTACCCTTACCCTTACCCTTACCCTTACCCTTACCCTTACCCTTACCCTTACCCTTACCCTTACCCTTACCCTTACCCTTACCTTACCCTTACCCTTACCCTTACCCTTACCCTTACCCTTACCCTTACCCTTACCCTTACCCTTGCTTTTACCCTTATGCTTACCCTTACCCTTACCCTTACCCTTACCCTTACCCTTACCCTTACCCTTACCCTTACCCTTACCCTTACCCTTACCCTTACCCTTGCTTTTACCCTTAAGCTTACCCTTACCCTTACCCTTACCCTTACCCTTGCTTTTACCCTTAGGCTTACCCTTACCCTTACCCTTACCCTTACCCTTACCCTTAAGCTTACCCTTACCCTTACCCTTACCCTTACCCTTACCCTTACCCTCACCCTTACCCTTACCCTTACCCTTACCCTTACCCTTACCCTTGCTTTTACCCTTAAGCTTACCCTAACCCTTACCCTTATACTTACCCTTACCCTTACCCTTACCCTTACCCTTACCCTTACCCTTACCCTAACCCTTACCCTTACCCTTGCTTTTACCCTTAGGCTTACCCTTACCTTTACCCTTACCCTTACCCTTACCCTTAAGCTTACCCTTACCCTAACCCTTACCCTTACCCTTACCCTTACCCTCACCCTTACCCTTTCCCTTACCCTTACCCTTGCTTTTACCCTTAAGCTTACCCTTACCCTTACCCTTACACTTACCCTTACCCTTACCCTTACCCTTACCCTTACCCTTACCCTTACCCTTAACCTAACCCTTACCCTTACCCTTGCTTTTACCCTTAGGCTTACCCTTACCTTACCCTTACCCTTACCCTTACCCTTACCCTTACCCTTACCCTTACCCTTACCCTTGCTTTTACCCTTAAGCTTACCCTTACCCTTACCCTTACCCTTACCCTTACCCTTACCCTTACCCTTACCCTTGCTTTTACCCTTAAGCTTACCCTTACCCTTACCCTTACCCTTACCCTCACCCTTACCCTTACCCTTACCCTTGCTTTTACCCTTAAGCTTACCCTTACCCTTACCTTTACCCTTACCCTTACCCTTACCCTTACCCTTACCCTTACCCTTACCCTTACCCTTACCCTTACCCTTACCCTTACCCTTACCCTTACCCTTACCCTTACCCTTACCCTTACCCTTACCCTTGCTTTTACCCTTAAGCTTACCCTTACCCTTACCCTTACCCTTACCCTTACCCTTACCCTTACCCTTACCCTTACCCTTGCTTTTACCCTTAAGCTTACCCTTACCCTTACCCTTACCCTTACCCTCACCCTTACCCTTACCCTTACCCTTGCATTTACCCTTAGGCTTACCCTTACCTTTACCCTTACCCTAACCCTTACCCTTACCCTTACCCTTACCCTTACCCTTGCTTTTACCCTTAAGCTTACCCTTACCCTTACCCTTACCCTTATCCTTACGCTTACCCTTACCCTTACCCTTACCCTTACCCTTGCTTTTACCCTTAAGCTTACCCTTACCCTTACACTTACCCTTACCCTTACCCTTACCCTTACCCTTACCCTTACCCTTACCCTTGCTTTTACCCTTAGGCTTACCCTTACCTTTACCCTTACCCTTACCCTTACCCTTACCCTTACCCTTGCTTTTACCCTTAAGCTTACCCTTACCCTTACCCTTACCCTTAAGCTTACCCTTACCCTTACCCTTACCCTTACCCTTACCCCTACCCTTACCCTTACCCTTACCCTTACCCTTACCCTTGCTTTTACCCTTAAGCTTACCCTTACCCTTACCCTTACCCTTGCTTTTACCCTTAAGCTTACCCTTACCCTTACCCTTACCCTTAAGCTTACCCTTACCCTTACCCTTACCCTTACCCTTACCCTTACCCTTACCCTTACCCTTACCCTTACCCTTACCCTTACCCTTGCTTTTACCCTTAAGCTTACCCTTACCCTTACCCTTACCCTTACCCTTAAGCTTACCCTTACCCTTACCCTTACCCTTACCCTTACCCTTAACCTTACCCTTGCTTTTACCCTCAAGCTTACCCTTACCCTTACCCTTACCCTTACCCTTAAGCTTACCCTTACCCTTACCCTTACCCTTACCCTTACCCTTGCTTTTACCCTTAAGCTTACCCTAACCCTTACCCTTACCCTTACCCTTAAGCTTACCCTTACCCTTACTCTTACCCTTACCCTTACCCTTACCCTTACCCTTACCCTTACCCTTACCCTTACCCTTACCCTTGCTTTTACCCTTAAGCTTACCCTTACCCTTACCCTTACCCTTACCCTTGCTTTTACCCTTAAGCTTACCCTTACCCTTACCCTTACCCTTACCCTTAAGCTTACCCTTACCCTTACCCTTACCCTTACCCTTACCCTTACCCTTACCCTTACCCTTACCCTTACCCTTGCTTTTACCCTTAAGCTTACCCTTACCCTTACCCTTACCCTTACCCTTACCCTTACCCTTACCCTTACCCTTGCTTTTACCCTTAGGCTTACCCTTACCTTTACCCTTACCCTTACCCTTACCCTTACCCTTACCCTTACCCTTACCCTTACCCTTACCCTTACCCTTGCTTTTACCCTTAAGCTTACCCTTACCCTTACACTTACCCTTACCCTTACCCTTACCCTTACCCTTACCCTTACCCTTACCCTTGCTTTTACCCTTAGGCTTACCCTTACCTTTACCCTTACCCTTACCCTTACCCTTACCCTTACCCTTGCTTTTACCCTTAAGCTTACCCTTACCCTTACCCTTACCCTTAAGCTTACCCTTACCCTTACCCTTACCCTTACCCTTACCCCTACCCTTACCCTTACCCTTACCCTTACCCTTACCCTTGCTTTTACCCTTAAGCTTACCCTTACCCTTACCCTTACCCTTGCTTTTACCCTTAAGCTTACCCTTACCCTTACCCTTACCCTTAAGCTTACCCTTACCCTTACCCTTACCCTTACCCTTACCCTTACCCTTACCCTTACCCTTACCCTTACCCTTACCCTTACCCTTGCTTTTACCCTTAAGCTTACCCTTACCCTTACCCTTACCCTTACCCTTAAGCTTACCCTTACCCTTACCCTTACCCTTACCCTTACCCTTAACCTTACCCTTGCTTTTACCCTCAAGCTTACCCTTACCCTTACCCTTACCCTTACCCTTAAGCTTACCCTTACCCTTACCCTTACCCTTACCCTTACCCTTGCTTTTACCCTTAAGCTTACCCTAACCCTTACCCTTACCCTTACCCTTAAGCTTACCCTTACCCTTACTCTTACCCTTACCCTTACCCTTACCCTTACCCTTACCCTTACCCTTACCCTTACCCTTACCCTTGCTTTTACCCTTAAGCTTACCCTTACCCTTACCCTTACCCTTACCCTTGCTTTTACCCTTAAGCTTACCCTTACCCTTACCCTTACCCTTACCCTTAAGCTTACCCTTACCCTTACCCTTACCCTTACCCTTACCCTTACCCTTACCCTTACCCTTACCCTTACCCTTGCTTTTACCCTTAAGCTTACCCTTACCCTTACCCTTACCCTTACCCTTACCCTTACCCTTACCCTTACCCTTGCTTTTACCCTTAGGCTTACCCTTACCTTTACCCTTACCCTTACCCTTACCCTTACCCTTACCCTTACCCTTACCCTTACCCTTACCCTTACCCTTACCCTTACCCTTACCCTTACCCTTACCCTTACCCTTACCCTTGCTTTTACCCTTAAGCTTACCCTTACCCTTACCCTTACCCTTACCCTTAAGCTTACCCTTACCCTTACCCTTACCCTTACCCTTACCCTTAACCTTACCCTTGCTTTTACCCTTAAGCTTACCCTTACCCTTACCCTTACCCTTACCCTTAAGCTTACCCTTACCCTTACCCTTACCCTTACCCTTGCTTTTACCCTTAAGCTTACCCTTACCCTTACCCTTACCCTTACCCTTAAGCTTACCCTTACCCTTACCCTTACCCTTACCCTTACCCTTACCCTTACCCTTACCCTTACCCTTACCCTTACCCTTACCCTTACCCTTACCCTTGCTTTTACCCTTAAGCTTACCCTTACCCTTACCCTTACCCTTACCCTTACCCTTACCCTTACCCTTACCCTTACCCTTACCCTTACCCTTACCCTTGCTTTTACCCTTAAGCTTACCCTTACCCTTACCCTTACCCTTACCCTTACCCTTACCCTTACCCTTACCCTTACCCTTACCCTTACCCTTACCCTTACCCTTGCTTTTACCCTTAAGCTTACCCTTACCCTAACCCTTACCCTTACCCTTAAGCTTACCCTTACCCTTACCCTTACCCTTACCCTTACCCTTACCCTTACCCTTACCCTTACCCTTACCCTTGCTTTTACCCTTAAGCTTACCCTTACCCTTACCCTTACCCTTACCCTTGCTTTTACCCTTAGGCTTACCCTTACCCTTACCCTTACCCTTACCCTTACCCTTAATTTTACCCTTACCCTTACCCTTACCCTTACCCTTACCCTTACCCTCACCCTTACCCTTACCCTTACCCTTACCCTTACCCTTACCCTTGCTTTTACCCTTAAGCTTACCCTAACCCTTACCCTTATACTTACCCTTACCCTTACCCTTACCCTTACCCTTACCCTTACCCTTACCCTAACCCTTACCCTTACCCTTGCTTTTACCCTTAGGCTTACCCTTACCTTTACCCTTACCCTTACCCTTACCCGTAAGCTTACCCTTACCCTAACCCTTACCCTTACCCTTACCCTTACCCTCACCCTTACCCTTTCCCTTTCCCTTACCCTTGCTTTTACCCTTAAGCTTACCCTTACCCTTACCCTTACACTTACCCTTACCCTTACCCTTACCCTTACCCTTACCCTTACCCTTACCCTTAACCTAACCCTTACCCTTACCCTTGCTTTTACCCTTAGGCTTACCCTTACCTTTACCCTTACCCTCACCCTTACCCTTACCCTTACCCTTACCCTTACCCTTACCCTTGCTTTTACCCTTAAGCTTACCCTTACCCTTACCCTTACCCTTACCCTTACCCTTACCCTTACCCTTACCCTTGCTTTTACCCTTAAGCTTACCCTTACCCTTACCCTTACCCTTACCCTCACCCTTACCCTTACCCTTACCCTTGCTTTTACCCTTAAGCTTACCCTTACCCTTACCTTTACCCTTACCCTTACCCTTACCCTTACCCTTACCCTTACCCTTACCCTTACCCTTACCCTTACCCTTACCCTTACCCTTACCCTTACCCTTACCCTTACCCTTACCCTTACCCTTACCCTTGCTTTTACCCTTAAGCTTACCCTTACCCTTACCCTTACCCTTACCCTTACCCTTACCCTTACCCTTACCCTTACCCTTGCTTTTACCCTTAAGCTTACCCTTACCCTTACCCTTACCCTTACCCTCACCCTTACCCTTACCCTTACCCTTGCATTTACCCTTAGGCTTACCCTTACCTTTACCCTTACCCTAACCCTTACCCTTACCCTTACCCTTACCCTTACCCTTGCTTTTACCCTTAAGCTTACCCTTACCCTTACCCTTACCCTTATCCTTACGCTTACCCTTACCCTTACCCTTACCCTTACCCTTACCCTTGCTTTTACCCTTAAGCTTACCCTTACCCTTACCCTTACCCTTACCCTTACCCTTACCCTTACCCTTACCCTTACCCTTACCCTTGCTTTTACCCTTAGGCTTACCCTTACCTTTACCCTTACCCTTACCCTTACCCTTACCCTTACCCTTGCTTTTACCCTTAAGCTTACCCTTACCCTTACCCTTACCCTTAAGCTTACCCTTACCCTTACCCTTACCCTTACCCTTACCCCTACCCTTACCCTTACCCTTACCCTTACCCTTACCCTTGCTTTTACCCTTAAGCTTACCCTTACCCTTACCCTTACCCTTGCTTTTACCCTTAAGCTTACCCTTACCCTTACCCTTACCCTTAAGCTTACCCTTACCCTTACCCTTACCCTTACCCTTACCCTTACCCTTACCCTTACCCTTACCCTTACCCTTACCCTTACCCTTACCCTTACCCTTGCTTTTACCCTTAAGCTTACCCTTACCCTTACCCTTACCCTTACCCTTAAGCTTACCCTTACCCTTACCCTTACCCTTACCCTTACCCTTAACCTTACCCTTGCTTTTACCCTCAAGCTTACCCTTACCCTTACCCTTACCCTTACCCTTAAGCTTACCCTTACCCTTACCCTTACCCTTACCCTTACCCTTGCTTTTACCCTTAAGCTTACCCTAACCCTTACCCTTACCCTTACCCTTAAGCTTACCCTTACCCTTACTCTTACCCTTACCCTTACCCTTACCCTTACCCTTACCCTTACCCTTACCCTTACCCTTGCTTTTACCCTTAAGCTTACCCTTACCCTTACCCTTACCCTTACCCTTGCTTTTACCCTTAAGCTTACCCTTACCCTTACCCTTACCCTTACCCTTAAGCTTACCCTTACCCTTACCCTTACCCTTACCCTTACCCTTACCCTTACCCTTACCCTTACCCTTACCCTTGCTTTTACCCTTAAGCTTACCCTTACCCTTACCCTTACCCTTACCCTTACCCTTACCCTTACCCTTACCCTTGCTTTTACCCTTAGGCTTACCCTTACCTTTACCCTTACCCTTACCCTTACCCTTACCCTTACCCTTACCCTTACCCTTACCCTTACCCTTACCCTTACCCTTACCCTTACCCTTACCCTTACCCTTACCCTTACCCTTACCCTTGCTTTTACCCTTAAGCTTACCCTTACCCTTACCCTTACCCTTACCCTTAAGCTTACCCTTACCCTTACCCTTACCCTTACCCTTACCCTTAACCTTACCCTTGCTTTTACCCTTAAGCTTACCCTTACCCTTACCCTTACCCTTACCCTTAAGCTTACCCTTACCCTTACCCTTACCCTTACCCTTGCTTTTACCCTTAAGCTTACCCTTACCCTTACCCTTACCCTTACCCTTAAGCTTACCCTTACCCTTACCCTTACCCTTACCCTTACCCTTACCCTTACCCTTACCCTTACCCTTACCCTTACCCTTACCCTTACCCTTACCCTTGCTTTTACCCTTAAGCTTACCCTTACCCTTACCCTTACCCTTACCCTTACCCTTACCCTTACCCTTACCCTTACCCTTACCCTTACCCTTACCCTTGCTTTTACCCTTAAGCTTACCCTTACCCTTACCCTTACCCTTACCCTTACCCTTACCCTTACCCTTACCCTTACCCTTACCCTTACCCTTACCCTTACCCTTGCTTTTACCCTTAAGCTTACCCTTACCCTAACCCTTACCCTTACCCTTAAGCTTACCCTTACCCTTACCCTTACCCTTACCCTTACCCTTACCCTTACCCTTACCCTTGCTTTTACCCTTAAGCTTACCCTTACCCTTACCCTTACCCTTACCCTTACCCTTGCTTTTACCCTTACCCTTATCCTTACCCTTAAGCTTACCCTTACCCTTACCCTTACCCTTACCCTTACCCTTACCCTTACCCTTACCCTTACCCTTACCCTTGCTTTTACCCTTAAGCTTACCCTTACCCTTACCCTTACCCTTACCCTTACCCTTACCCTTACCCTTGCTTTTACCCTTAGGCTTACCCTTACCTTTACCCTTATCCTTACCCTTACCCTTACCCTTACCCTTACCCTAACCCTTACCCTTGCTTTTACCCTTAAGCTTACCCTTACCCTTACCCTTACCCTTACCTTTACCCTTACCCTTACCCTTACCCTTACCCTTACCCTCACCCTTGCTTTTACCTTTAAGCTTACCCTTACCCTTACCCTTACCCTTACCCTTACCCTTACCCTTACCCTTACCCTTACCCTTACCCTTACCCTTACCCTTACCCTTACCCTTACCCTTACCCTTACCCTTACCCTTACCCTTACCCTTACCCTTACCCTTACCCTTACCCTTACCCTTACCCTTGCTTTTACCCTTAAGCTTACCCTTACCCTTACCCTTACCCTTACCCTTACCCTTACCCTTACCCTTACCCTTACCCTTACCCTTACCCTTACCCTTACCCTTACCCTTACCCTTGCTTTTACCCTTAGGCTTACCCTTACCTTTACCCTTACCCCTACCCTTACCCTTACCCTTACCCTTGCTTTTACCCTTAAGCTTACCCTTACCCTTACCCTTACCCTTACCCTTACCCTTACCCTTGCTTTTACCCTTAAGCTTACCCTTACCCTTACCCTTACCCTTACCCTTGCCCTTACCCTTACCCTTACCCTTACCCTTACCCTTACCCTAACCCTTGCTTTTACCCTTAAGCTTACCCTTACCCTTACCCTTATACTTACCCTTACCCTTACCCTTACCCTTACCCTTACCCTTACCCTAACCCTTACCCTTACCCTTGCTTTTACCCTTAGGCTTACCCTTACCTTTACCCTTACCCTTACCCTTACCCTTAAGCTTACCCTTACCCTTACCCTTACCCTTACCCTTACCCTTACCCTTACCCTTACCCTCACGCTTACCCTTACCCTTACCCTTACCCTTGCTTTTACCCTTAAGCTTACCCTTACCCTTACCCTTACACTTACCCTTACCCTTACCCTTACCCTTACCCTTACCCTTACCCTTACCCTTAACCTAACCCTTACCCTTACCCTTGCTTTTACCCTTAGGCTTACCCTTACCTTTACCCTTACCCTTACCCTTACCCTTACCCTTACCCTTACCCTTACCCTTGCTTTTACCCTTAAGCTTACCCTTACCCTTACCCTTACCCTTACCCTTACCCTTACCCTTACCCTTACCCTTGCTTTTACCCTTAAGCTTACCCTTACCCTTACCCTTACCCTTACCCTCACCCTTACCCTTACCCTTACCCTTGCTTTTACCCTTAAGCTTACCCTTACCCTTACCCTTACCCTTACCCTTACCCTTACCCTTACCCTTACCCTTACCCTTACCCTTACCCTTACCCTTACCCTTGCTTTTACCCTTAAGCTTACCCTTACCCTTACCCTTACCCTTACCCTTACCCTTACCCTTACCCTTACCCTTACCCTTACCCTTACCCTTACCCTTACCCTTACCCTTACCCTTACCCTTGCTTTTACCCTTAGGCTTACCCTTACCTTTACCCTTACCCTTACCCTTACCCTTACCCTTACCCTTGCTTTAACCCTTAAGCTTACCCTTACCCTCACCCTTACCCTTACCCTTACCCTTGCTTTTACTCTTAAGCTTACCCTTACCCTTACCCTTACCCTTACCCTTACCCTTGTTTTACCCTTAGGCTTACCCTTACCCTTACCCTTACCCTTACCCTTGCTTTTACCCTTAAGCTTACCCTTACCCTTACCCTTACCCTTACCCTTACCCTTACCCTTACCCTTACCCTTACCCTTACCTTTACCCTTACCCTTGCTTTTACCCTTAGGCTTACCCTAACCTCTACCCTTACCCTTACCCTTACCCTTACCCTTACCCTTACCCTTACCCTCACCCTTACCCTTGCTTTTACCCTTAAGCTTACCCTTACCCTTACCCTTACCCTTACCCTTACCCTTACCCTTACCCTTACCCTTACCCTTGCTTTTACCCTTAAGCTTACCCTTACCCTTACCCTTACCCTCACCCTCACCCTTACCCTTACCCTTGCTTATACCCTTAAGCTTACCCTTACCCTTACCCTTACCCTTACCCTTACCCTTACCCTTACCCTTACCCTTACCCTTACCCTTACCCTTACCCTTACCCTTACCCTTACACTTACCCTTGCTTTTACCCTTAGGCTTACCCTTACCTTTACCCTTACCCTTACCCTTACCCTTACCCTTGCTTTTACGTTCAAGCTTACCCTTACCCTTACCCTTACCCTTACCCTTACCCTAACCCTTACCCTTGCTTTTACCCTTAAGCTTACCCTTACCCTTACCCTTACCCTTACCCTTACCCTTACCCTTACCCTTACCCTTACCCTTACCCTTGCTTTTACCCTTAAGCTTACCCTTACCCTTACCCTTACCCCTACCCTTACCCTTACCCTTACCCTTACCCTTACCCTTGCTTTTACCCTAAGGCTTACCCTTACCTTTACCCTTACCCTTACCCTTACCCTTGCTTTTACCCTTAAGCTTACACTTACCCTTACCCTTACCCTTACCCTTACCCTTGCTTTTACCCTTAAGCTTACCCTTACCCTTACCCTCACCCTTACCCTTACCCTTACCCTTACCCTTACCCTTACCCTTACCCTTGCTTTTACCCTTACCCTTACCCTTGCTTTTACCCTTAGGCTTACCCTTACCCTTACCCTTACCCTTACCCTTACCCTTACCCTTACCCTTACCCTTGCTTTTACCCTTAAGCTTACCCTTACCCTTACCCTTACCCTTACCCTTACCCTTACCCTTGCTTTTACCCTTAAGCTTACCCTTACCCTTACCCTTACCCTTACCCTTACCCTTACCCTTACCCTTACCCTTACCCTCACCCTTACCCTTACCCTTACCCTTGCTTTTACCCTTAAGCTTACCCTTACCCTTACCCTTACCCTTACCTTTACCCTTACCCTTACCCTTACCCTTACCCTTACCCTTACCCTTACCCTTACCCTTACCCTTACCCTTGCTTTTACCCTTAAGCTTACCCTTACCCTTACCCTTACCCTTACCCTTACCCTTACCTTTACCCTTACCCTTACCCTTACCCTTACCCTTACCCTTACCCTTACCCATACCCTTGCTTTTACCCTTAGGCTTACCCTTACCTTTACCCTTACCCTTACCCTTACCCTTACCCTTACCCTTACCCTTACCCTTACCCTTACCCTTACCCTTACCCTTACCCTTACCCTTACCCTTACCCTTACCCTTACCCTTGCTTTTACCCTTAAGCTTACCCTTACCCTTACCCTTACCCTTACCCTTACCCTTACCCTTACCTTTACCCTTACCCTTACCCTTACCCTTACCCTTACCCTTACCCTTACCCTTGCTTTTACCCTTAAGCTTACCCTTACCCTTACCCTTACCCTTACCCTTACCCTTACCCTTACCCTTGCTTTTACCCTTAAGCTTACCCTTACCCTTACCCTTACCCTTACCCTTACCCTTGCTTTTACCCTTAGGCTTACCCTTACCCTTACCCTTACCCTTACCCTTACCCTTACCCTTACCCTTACCCTTACCCTTACCCTTACCCTTACCCTTACCCTTACCCTTACCCTTACCCTTACCCTTACCCTCACCCTTGCTTTTACCCTTAAGCTTACCCTTACCCTTACCCTTACCCTTACCCTTACCCTTACCCTTACCCTTACCCTTACCCTTACCCTTACCCTTACCCTTACCCTTACCCTTACCCTTACCCTTACCCTTACCCTTACCCTTGCTTTTACCCTTAGGCTTACCCTTACCTTTACCCTTACCCTTACCCTTACCCTTACCCTTACCCTTACCCTTACCCTTACCCTTACCCTTGCTTTTACCCTTAAGCTTACCCTTACCCTTACCCTTACCCTTACCCTTGCTTTTACCCTTAAGCTTACCCTTACCCTTACCCTTACCCTTACCCTTACCCTTACCCTTACCCTTACCCTTACCCTTACCCTTACCCTTGCTTTTACCCTTAAGCTTACCCTTACCCTTACCCTCACCCTTACCCTTACCCTTACCCTTACCCTTGCTTTTACCCTTAAGCTTACCCTTACCCTTACCCTTACCCTTACCCTTACCCTTACCCTTACCCTTACCCTTACCCTTACTCTTACCCTTACCCTTACCCTTACCCTTACCCTTACCCTTACCCTTACCCTTACCCTTACCCTTACCCTTACCCTTGCTTTTACCCTTAGGCTTACCCTTACCTTTACCCTTACCCTTACCCTCACCCTTACCCTTACCCTTACCCTTACCCTTGCTTTTACCCTTAAGCTTACCCTTACCCTTACCCTTACCCTTACCCTTACCCTTACCCTTACCCTTGCTTTTACCCTTAAGCTTACCCTTACCCTTACCCTTACCCTTACCCTTACCCTTGCTTTTACCCTTAGGCTTACCCTTACCCTTACCCTTACCCTTACCCTTGCTTTTACCCTTAAGCTTACCCTTACACTTACCCTTACCCTTACCCTTACCCTTACCCTTACCCTTACCCTTACCCTTACCCTTACCCTTACCCTTGCTTTTACCCTTAGGCTTACCCTTACCTTTACCCTTACCCTTACCCTTACCCTTACCCTTACCCTTACCCTTACCCTTACCCTTACCCTTGCTTTTACCCTTAGGCTTACCCTTACCTTTACACTTACCCTTACCCTTACCCTTACCCTTACCCTTACCCTTACCCTTACCCTTGCTTTTACCCTTAAGCTTACCCTTACCCTTACCCTTACCCTTACCCTTACCCTTGCTTTTACCCTTAGGCTTACCCTTACCCTTACCCTTACCCTTACCCTTGCTTTTACCCTTAAGCTTACCCTTACACTTACCCTTACCCTTACCCTTACACTTACCCTTACCCTTACCCTTACCCTTACCCTTACCCTTACCCTTACCCTTGCTTTTACCCTTAGGCTTACCCTTACCTTTACCCTTACCCTTACCCTTACCCTTACCCTTACCCTTACCCTTACCCTTACCCTTACCCTTACCCTTGCTTTTACCCTTAGGCTTACCCTTACCTTTACCCTTACCCTTACCCTTACCCTTACCCTTACCCTTACCCTTACCCTTACCCTTACCCTTACCCTTACCCTTACCCTTACCCTTACCCTTACCCTTGCTTTTAACCTTAGGCTTACCCTTACCTTTACCCTTACCCTTACCCTTACCCTTACCCTTACCCTTACCCTTACCCTTACCCTTACCCTTACCCTTGCTTTTACCCTTAAGCTTACCCTTACCCTTACCCTTACCCTTACCCTTACCCTTACCCTAACCCTTACCCTTGCTTTTACCCATTAGCTTACCCTTACCCTTACCCTTACCCTTACCCTTACCCTTACCCTTACCCTTACCCTTACCCTTACCCTTACCCTTACCCTTACCCTTACCCTTGCTTTTACCCTTAAGCTTACCCTTACCCTTACCCTTACCCTTACCCTTACCCTTACCCTTACCCTTACCCTTACCCTTACCCTTACCCTTACCCTTACCCTTACCCTTACCCTTACCCTTACCCTTACCCTTACCCTTACCCTTACCCTTACCCTTACCCTTGCTTTTACCCTTAAGCTTACCCTTACCCTTACCCTTACCCTTACCCTTACCCTTGCTTTTACCCCTAGGCTTACCCTTACCTTTACCCTTACCCTTACCCTTACCCTTACCCTTACCCTTACCCTTACCCTTACCCTTGCTTTTACCCTTAAGCTTACCCTTACCCTTACCCTTACCCTTACCCTTACCCTTACCCTTACCCTTACCCTTACCCTTACCCTTACCCTTGCTTTTACCCTTAAGCTTACCCTTACCTTTACCCTTACCCTTACCCTTACCCTAACCCTTACCCTTGCTTTTACCCTTAAGCTTACCCTTACCCTTACCCTTACCCTTACCCTTACCCTTACCCTTACCTTTACCCTTACCCTTACCCTTACCCTTACCCTTACCCTTACCCTTACCCTTACCCTTACCCTTACCCTTACCCTTATCCTTACCCTTACCCTTGCTTTTACCCTTAAGCTTACCCTTACCCTCACCCTTACCCTTACCCTTACCCTTACCCTTACCCTTACCCTTGCTTTTACCCTTAAGCTTACCCTTACCCTTACCCTTACCCTTACCCTTACCCTTACCCTTACCCTTACCCTTGCTTTTACCCTTAGGCTTACCCTTACCTTTACCCTTACCCTTACCCTTACCCTTACCCTTACCCTTACCCTTACCCTTACCCTTACCCTTACCCTTACCCTTACCCTTACCCTTACCCTTGCTTTTACCCTTAAGCTTACCCTTACCCTTACCCTTACCCTTACCCTTACCCTCACCCTTACCCTTGCTTTTACCCTTAAGCTTACCCTTACCCTTACCCTTACCCTTACCCTTACCCTTACCCTTGCTTTTACCCTTAGGCTTACCCTTACCCTTACCCTTACCCTTGCTTTTACCCTTAAGCTTACCCTTACCCTTACCCTTACTCTTACCCTTACCCTAACCCTTACCCTTACCCTTACCCTTACCCTTACCCTTACCCTTACCCTTACCCTTACCCTTGCTTTTACCCTTAGGCTTACCCTTACCTTTACCCTTACCCTAACCCTTACCCTTACCCTTACCCTTACCCTTACCCTTGCTTTTACCCTTAAGCTTACCCTTACCCTTACCCTTACCCTTACCCTTACCCTTACCCTTACCCTTACCCTTACCCTTGCTTTTACCCTTAAGCTTACCCTTACCCTTACCCTTACCCTTACCCTTACCCTTACCCTTACCCTTACCCTTACCCTTACCCTTACCCTTACCCTTGCTTTTAACCTTAAGCTTACCCTTACCCTTACCCTTACCCTTACCCTTACCCTTACCCTTACCCTTACCCTTACCCTTACCCTTACCCTTATCCTTGCTTTTACCCTTAGGCTTACCCTTACCTTTACCCTTACCCTTACCCTTACCCTTGCTTTTACCCTTAAGCTTACCCTTACCCTTACCCTTACCCTTACCCTTGCTTTTACCCTTAGGCTTACCCTTACCCTTAACGTTACCCTTACCCTTGCTTTTACCCTTAAGCTTACCCTTACCCTTACCCTTACCCTTACCCTTACCCTTACCCTTACCCTTACCCTTACCCTTACCCTTACCCTTACCCTTACCCTTACCCTTACCCTTACCCTTACCCTTACCCTTACCCTTACCCTTACCCTTGCTTTTACCCTTAGGCTTAACCTTACCTTTACCCTTACCCTTACCCTTACCCTTACCCTTACCCTTACCCTTACCCTTACCCTTACCCTTACCCTTACCCTTGCTTTTACCCTTAAGCTTACCCTTACCCTTACCCTTACCCTTACCCTTACCCTTACCCTTACCCTTGCTTTTACCCTTAAGCTTACCCTTACCCTTACCCTTACCCTTACCCTCACCCTTACCCTTACCCTTACCCTTGCTTATACCCTTAAGCTTACCCTTACCCTTACCCTTACCCTTACCCTTACCCTTACCCTTACCCTTACCCTTACCCTTACCCTTACCCTTACCCTTACCCTTACCCTTACCCTTACCCTTACCCTTGCTTTTACCCTTAGGCTTACCCTTACCTTTACCCTTACCCTTACCCTTACCCTTACCCTTACCCTTACCCTTGCTTTTACCCTTAAGCTTACCCTTACCCTTACCCTTACCCTTACCCTTACCCTAACCCTTACCCTTGCTTTTACCCTTAAGCTTACCCTTACCCTAACCCTTACCCTTACCCTTACCCTTACCCTTACCCTTACCCTTACCCTTACCATTACCCTTGCTTTTACCCTTAAGCTTACCCTTACCCTTACCCTTACCCTTACCCTTACCCTTACCCTCACCCTTACCCTTATCCTTACCCTTGCTTTTACCCTTAAGCTTACCCTTACCCTTACCCTTACCCTTACCCTTACCCTTACCCTTGCTTTTACTCTTAGGCTTACCCTTACCTTTACCCTTACCCTTACCCTTACCCTTACCCTCACCCTTACCCTTACCCTTGCTTTTACCCTTAAGCTTACCCTTACCCTTACCCTTACCCTTACCCTTACCCTTGCTTTTACCCTTAAGCTTACCCTTACCCTTACCCTTAACCTTACCCTTACCCTTGCTTTTACCCTTAGGCTTACCCTTACCCTTACCCTCACCCTTACCCTTGCTTTTACCCTTAAGCTTACCCTTACCCTTACCCTTACTCTTACACTTACCCTTACCCTTACCCTTACCCTTACCCTTACCCTTACCCTTACCCTTACCCTTACCCTTACCCTTACCCTTACCCTTGCTTTTACCCTTAGGCTTACCCTTACCTTTACCCTTACCCTAACCCTTACCCTTAGCCTTACCCTTACCCTTACCCTTGCTTTTACCCTTAAGCTTACCCTTACCCTTACCCTTACCCTTACCCTTACCCTTACCCTTACCCTTACCCTTACCCTTACCCTTGCTTTTACCCTTAAGCTTACCCTTACCCTTACCCTTAACCTCACCCTTACCCTTACCCTGACCCTTACCCTTACCCTTACCCTTACCCTTGCTTTTACCCTTAAGCTTACCCTTACCCTTACCCTTACCCTTACCCTTACCCTTACCCTTACCCTTACCCTTACCCTTACCCTCACCCTTACCCTTGCTTTTACCCTTAGGCTTACCCTTACCTTTACCCTTACCCTTACCCTTACCCTTACCCTTACCCTTGCTTTTACCCTTAAGCTTACCCTTACCCTTACCCTTACCCTTACCCTTAAGCTTACACTTACCCTTACCCTTACCCTTACCCTTACCCTTACCCTTACCCTTACCCTTACCCTTACCCTTACCCTTACCCTTGCTTTTACCCTTAAGCTTACCCTTACCCTTACCCTTACCCTTACCCTTACCCTTGCTTTTACCCTTAAGCTTACCCTTACCCTTACCCTTACCCTTAAACTTACCCTTACCCTTACCCTTACCCTTACCCTTACCCTTACCCTTACCCTTACCCTTACCCTTACCCTTACCCTTACCCTTACCCTTACCCTTACCCTTACCCTTGCTTTTACCCTTAAGCTTACCCTTACCCTTACCCTTACCCTTACCCTTAAGCTTACCCTTACCCTTACCCTTACCCTTACCCTTACCCTTAACCTTACCCTTGCTTTTACCCTTAAGCTTACCCTTACCCTTACCCTTACCCTTACCCTTAAGCTTACCCTTACCCTTACCCTTACCCTTACCCTTACCCTTGCTTTTACCCTTAAGCTTACCCTTACCCTTACCCTTACCCTTAAGCTTACCCTTACCCTTACCCTTACCCTTACCCTTACCCTTACCCTTACCCTTACCCTTGCTTTTACCCTTAAGCTTACCCTTACCCTTACCCTTACCCTTACCCTTGCTTTTACCCTTAAGCTTAACCTTACCCTTACCCTTACCCTTAAGCTTACCCTTACCCTTACCCTTACCCTTACCCTTACCCTTACCCTTGCTTTTACCCTTAAGCTTACCCTTACCCTTACCCTTACCCTTACCCTTACCCTTACCCTTACCCTTACCCTTACCCTTGCTTTTACCCCTAGGCTTACCCTTACCTTTACCCTTACCCTTACCTTTACCCTTACCCTTACCCTTACCCTTACCCTTGCTTTTACCCTTGAGCTTACCCTTACCCTTAAGCTTACCCTTACCCTTACCCTTACCCTTACCCTTACCCCTGCTTTTACCCTTAGGCTTACCCTTACCCTTACCCTTACCCTTACCCTTGCTTTTACCCTTAAGCTTACCCTTACCCTTACCCTTACCCTTACCCTTACTCTTACCCTTACCCTTACCCTTACCCTTACCCTTACCCTTACCCTTA
>CAUEHS010000199.1:0-101517 GCA_958510865.1 Myrrha octodecimguttata | reverse complement strand
TTACCCTTGCTTTTACCCTTAAGCTTACCCTCACCCTTACCCTTACCCTTACCCTTACCCTTACCCTTACCCTTACCCTTACCCTTACCCTTGCTTTTACCCTTAGGCTTACCCTTACCTTTACCCTTACCCTTACCCTTACCCTTACCCTTATCCTTACCCTTACCTTTACCCTTACCCTTGCTTTTACCCTTAAGCTTACCCTTACCCTTACCCTTACCCTTACCCTTACCCTTACTCTTGCTTTTACCCTTAAGCTTACCCTTACCCTTACCCTTACCCTTACCCTTACCCTTGCTTTTACCCTTAGGCTTACCCTTACCCTTTCCCTTACCCTTACCCTTGCTTTTACCCTTAAGCTTACCCTTACCCTTACCCTTACCCTTACCCTTACCCTTACCCTTACCCTTACCCTTACCCTTACCCTTACCCTTACCCTTACCCTTACCCTTACCCTTACCCTTACCCTAACCCTTACCCTTACCCTTACCCTTACCCTTACCCTTGCTTTTACCCTTAGGCTTACCCTTACCTTTACCCTTACCCTTACCCTTACCCTTACCCTTACCCTTGCTTTTACCCTTAAGCTTACCCTTACCCTTACCCTTACCCTTACCCTTACCCTTGCTTTTACCCTTAAGCTTACACTTACCCTTACCCTTACCCTTACCCTTACCCTTACCCTTACCCTTACCCTTACCCTTACCCTCACCCTTGCTTTTACCCTTAAGCTTACCCTTACCCTTACCCTTACCCTTACCCTTACCCTTACCCTTGCTTTTACCCTTAAGCTTACACTTACCCTTACCCTTACCCTCACCCTTACCCTTGCTTTTACCCTTAGGCTTACCCTTACCCTTACCCTTACCCTTACCCTTGCTTTTACCCTTAAGCTTACCCTTACCCTTACCCTTACCCTTACCCTTACCCTTACCCTTACCCTTACCCTTACCCTTACCCTTACCCTTACCCTTGCTTTTACCCTTAAGCTAACCCTTACCCTTACCCTTACCCTTACCCTTACCCTTAACCTTACCCTTGCCCTTGCTTTTACCCTTAAGCTAACCCTTACCCTTACCCTTACCCTTACCTTTACCCTTACCCTTGCTTTTACCCTTAAGCTTACCCTTACCCTTACCCTTACCCTTACTCTTGCTTTTACCCTTAAGCTTACCCTTACCCTTACCCTTACCCTTACCCTTACCCTTGCTTTTACCCTTAGGCTTACCCTTACCCTTTCCCTTACCCTTACCCTTGCTTTTACCCTTAAGCTTACCCTTACCCTTACCCTTACCCTTACCCTTACCCTTACCCTACTTACCTTACCCTTACCCTTACCCTTACCCTTACCCTTACCCTTACCCTTACCCTTACCCTTACCCTAACCCTTACCCTTACCCTTACCCTTACCCTTACCCTTGCTTTTACCCTTAGGCTTACCCTTACCTTTACCCTTACCCTTACCCTTACCCTTACCCTTACCCTTGCTTTTACCCTTAAGCTTACCCTTACCCTTACCCTTACCCTCACCCTTACCCTTGCTTTTACCCTTAAGCTTACACTTACCCTTACCCTTACCCTTACCCTTACCCTTACCCTTACCCTTACCCTTACCCTTACCCTCACCCTTGCTTTTACCCTTAAGCTTACCCTTACCCTTACCCTTACCCTTACCCTTACCCTTACCCTTGCTTTTACCCTTAAGCTTACACTTACCCTTACCCTTACCCTTACCCTTACCCTTGCTTTTACCCTTAGGCTTACCCTTACCCTTACCCTTACCCTTACCCTTGCTTTTACCCTTAAGCTTACCCTTACCCTTACCCTTACCCTTACCCTTACCCTTACCCTTACCCTTACCCTTACCCTTACCCTTACCCTTACCCTTGCTTTTACCCTTAAGCTAACCCTTACCCTTACCCTTACCCTTACCCTTACCCTTAACCTTACCCTTGCCCTTGCTTTTACCCTTAAGCTAACCCTTACCCTTACCCTTACCCTTACCCTTACCCTTAACCTTACCCTTACCCTTGCTTTTACCCTTAAGCTCACCCATACCCTTACCCTTACCCTTACCCTTACACTTACCCTTACCCTGACCCTTACCCTTGCTTTTACCCTTAAGCTTACCCTTACCCTTACCCTCACCCTTACCCTTAAGCTTACCCTTACCCTTACCCTTACCCTTACCCTTACCCTTACCCTTACCCTTGCTTTTACCCTTAAGCTTACCCTTACCCTTACCCTTACCCTTACCCTTACCCTTGCTTTTACCCTTAAGCTTACCCTTACCCTTACCCTTACCCTTACCCTTAAGCTTACCCTTACCCTTACCCTTACCCTTACCCTTACCCTTACCCTTACCCTTGCTTTTACCCTTAAGCTTACCCTTACCCTTACCCTTACCCTTACCCTAACCCTTACCCTTAACCTTACCCTTACCCTTACCCTTACCCTTACCCTTACCCTTGCTTTTACTCTTAGGCTTACCCTTACCTTTACCCTTACCCTTACCCTTACCCTTACCCTTACCCTTACCCTTACCCTTACCCTTGCTTTTACCCTTAAGCTTACCCTTACCCTTACCCTTACCCTTACCCTTACCCTTACCCTTACCCTTACCCTTACCCTTACCCTTACCCTTACCCTTACCCTTACCCTTGCTTTAACCCTTAAGCTTACCCTTACCCTTACCTTTACCCTTACCCTTACCCTTACCCTTACCCTTACCCTTACCCTTACCCTTACCCTTACCCTTACCCTTGCTTTTACCCTTAGGCTTACCCTTACCTTTAGCCTTACCCTTACCCTTACCCTTACCCTTACCCTTACCCTTACCCTTGCTTTTACCCTTAAGCTAACCCTTACCCTTACCCTTACCCTTACCCTTACCCTTACCCTTACCCTTGCTTTTACCCTTAAGCTTTCCCTTACCCTTACCCTTACGCTTACACTTACCCTTGCTTTTACCCTTAGGCTTACCCTTACACTTACCCTTACCCTTACCCTTAAGCTTACCCTTACCCTTACCCTTACCCTTACCCTTACCCTTACCCTTACCCTTACCCTTACCCTTACCCTTGCTTTTACCCTTAAGCTTACCCTTACCCTTACCCTTACCCTTACCCTTACCCTTACCCTTACCCTTACCCTTACCCTTGCTTTGACCCTTAGGCTTACCCTTACCTTTACCCTTACCCTTACCCTTACCCTTACCCTTACCCTTACCCTTACCCTTACCCTTACCCTTACCCTTGCTTTTACCCTTAAGCTTACCCTTACCCTTACCCTTACCCTTACCCTTACCCTTACCCTTACCCTTACCCTTGCTTTTACCCTTAAGCTTACCCTTACCCTTACCCTTACCCTTACCCTTACCCTTGCTTTTACCCTTAGGCTTACCCTTACCCTTACCCTTACCCTTACCCTTGCTTTTACCCTTAAGCTTACCCTTACCCTTACCCTTACCCTTACCCTTACCCTTACCCTTACCCTTACCCTTACCCTTACCCTTACCCTTACCCTTACCCTTACCCTTACCCTTACCCTTACCCTTACCCTTACCCTTACCCTTACCCTTACCCTTACCCTTACCCTTACCCTTGCTTTTACCCTTAGGCTTAACCTTACCTTTACCCTTACCCTTACCCTTACCCTAACCCTTACCCTTACCCTTACCCTTACCCTTACCCTTACCCTTACCCTTACCCTTGCTTTTACCCTTAAGCTTACCCTTACCCTTACCCTTACCCTTACCCTTACCCTTACCCTTACTTTTACCCTTGCTTTTACCCTTAAGCTTACCCTTACCCTTACCCTTACCCTTACCCTCACCCTTACCCTTACCCTTACCCTTGCTTATACCCTTAAGCTTACCCTTACCCTTACCCTAACCCTTACCCTTACCCTTACCCTTACCCTTACCCTTACCCTTACCCTTACCCTTACCCTTACCCTTACCCTTACCCTTACCCTTACCCTTACCCTTACCCTTACCCTTACCCTTACCCTTACCCTTACCCTTACCCTTACCCTTACCCTTGCTTTTACTCTTAGGCTTACCCTTACCTTTACCCTTACCCTTACCCTTACCCTTACCCTTACCCTTACCCTTGCTTTTACCCTTAAGCTTACCCTTACCCTTACCCTTACCCTTACCCTTACCCTAACCCTTACCCTTGCTTTTACCCTTAAGCTTACCCTTACCCTTACCCTTACCCTTACCCTTACCCTTACCCTTACCCTTACCCTTACCCTTACCCTTGCTTTTACCCTTAAGCTTACCCTTACCCTTACCCTTACCCTTACCCTTACCCTTACCCTTACCCTTATCCTTACCCTTGCTTTTACCCTTAAGCTTACCCTTACCCTTACCCTTACCCTTACCCTTACCCTTACCCTTACCCTTGCTTTTACTCTTAGGCTTACCCTTACCTTTACCCTTACCCTTACCCTTACCCTTACCCTCACCCTTACCCTTACCCTTGCTTTTACCCTTAAGCTTACCCTTACCCTTACCCTTACCCTTACCCTTACCCTTGCTTTTACCCTTAAGCTTACCCTTACCCTTACCCTTAACCTTACCCTTACCCTTGCTTTTACCCTTAGGCTTACCCTTACCCTTACCCTTACCCTTACCCTTGCTTTTACCCTTAAGCTTACCCTTACCCTTACCCTTACTCTTACCCTTACCCTTACCCTTACCCTTACCCTTACCCTTACCCTTACCCTTACCCTTACCCTTACCCTTACCCTTGCTTTTACCCTTAGGCTTACCCTTACCTTTACCCTTACCCTAACCCTTACCCTTACCCTTACCCTTACCCTTACCCTTGCTTTTACCCTTAAGCTTACCCTTACCCTTACCCTTACCCTTACCCTTACCCTTACCCTTACCCTTACCCTTACCCTTACCCTTGCTTTTACCCTTAAGCTTACCCTTACCCTTACCCTTAACCTCACCCTTACCCTTACCCTGACCCTTACCCTTACCCTTACCCTTACCCTTACCCTTGCTTTTACCCTTAAGCTTACCCTTACCCTTACCCTTACCCTTACCCTTACCCTTACCCTTACCCTTACCCTTACCCTTACCCTTACCCTTACCCTTACCCTTACCCTTACCCTTACCCTTACCCTTGCTTTTACCCTTAGGCTTACCCTTACCTTTACCCTTACCCTTACCCTTACCCTTACCCTTACCCTTACCCTTGCTTTCACCCTTAAGCTTACCCTTACCCTTACCCTTACCCTTACCCTTAAGCTTACCCTTACCCTTACCCTTACCCTTACCCTTACCCTTACCCTTACCCTTACCCTTACCCTTACCCTTGCTTTTACCCTTAAGCTTACCCTTACCCTTACCCTTACCCTTACCCTTACCCTTACCCTTACCCTTGCTTTTACCCTTAAGCTTATCCTTACCCTTACCCTTACCCTTAAGCTTACCCTTACCCTTACCCTTACCCTTACCCTTACCCTTACCCTTACCCTTACCCTTACCCTTACCCTTACCCTTACCCTTACCCTTACCCTTACCCTTACCCTTACCCTTAACCTTGCTTTTACCCTTAAGCTTACCCTTACCCTTACCCTTACCCTTACCCTTAAGCTTACCCTTACCCTTACCCTTACCCTTACCCTTACCCTTAACCTTACCCTTGCTTTTACCCTTAAGCTTACCCTTACCTTTACCCTTACCCTTACCCTTAAGCTTACCCTTACCCTTACCCTTACCCTTACCCTTACCCTTGCTTTTACCCTTAAGCTTACCCTTACCCTTACCCTTACCCTTACCCTTAAGCTTACCCTTACCCTTACCCTTACCCTTACCCTTACCCTTACCCTTACCCTTACCCTTACCCTTACCCTTACCCTAACCCTTACCCTTACCCTTGCTTTTACCCTTAAGCTTACCCTTACCCTTACCCTTACCCTTACCCTTGCTTTTACCCTTAAGCTTACCCTTACCCTTACCCTTACCCTTACCCTTAAGCTTACCCTTACCCTTACCCTTACCCTTACCCTTACCCTTACCCTTACCCTTACCCTTACACTTACCCTTGCTTTTACCCTTAAGCTTACCCTTACCCTTACCCTTACCCTTACCCTTACCCTTACCCTTACCCTTACCCTTACCCTTGCTTTTACCCTTAGGCTTACCCTTACCTTTACCCTTACCCTTACCTTTACCCTTACCCTTACCCTTACCCTTACCCTTGCTTTTACCCTTGAGCTTACCCTTACCCTTACCCTTACCCTTACCCTTACCCTTACCCTTACCCTTGCTTTTACCCTTAAGCTTACCCTTACCCTTACCCTTACCCTTACCCTAACCCTTGCTTTTACCTTTAGGCTTACCCTTACCCTTACCCTTACCCTTACCCTCACCCTTGCTTTTACCCTTAAGCTTACCCTTACCCTTACCCTTACCCTTACCCTTACCCTTACCCTTACCCTTACCCTTACCCTTACCCTTACCCTTACCCTTACCCTTACCCTTACCCTCACCCTTACCCTTACCCTTACCCTCACCCTTACCCTTACCCTTACCCTTACCCTTACCCTTACCCTTACCCTTACCCTTGCTTTTACCCTTAGGCTTACCCTTACCTTTACCCTTACCCTTACCCTTACCCTTACCCTTACCCTTGCTTTTACCCTTAAGCTTACCCTTACCCTTACCCTTACCCTTACCCTTACCCTTACCCTTACCCTTACCCTTACCCTTACCCTTACCCTTGCTTTTACCCTTAAGCTTACCCTTACCCTTACCCTTACCCTTACCCTTGCTTTTACTCTTAGGCTTACCCTTACCTTTACCCTTACCCTTACCCTTACCCTTACCCTCACCCTTACCCTTACCCTTGCTTTTACCCTTAAGCTTACCCTTACCCTTACCCTTACCCTTGCTTTTACCCTTAAGCTTACCCTTACCCTTACCCTTAACCTTACCCTTACCCTTGCTTTTACCCTTAGGCTTACCCTTACCCTTACCCTTACCCTTACCCTTACCCTTGCTTTTACACTTAAGCTTACCCTTACCCTTACCCTTACACTTACCCTTACCCTTACCCTTACCCTTACCCTTACCCTTACCCTTACCCTTACCCTTACCCTTGCTTTTACCCTTAGGCTTACCCTTACCTTTACCCTTACCCTAACCCTTACCCTTACCCTTACCCTTACCCTTACCCTTGCTTTTACCCTTAAGCTTACCCTTACCCTTACCCTTACCCTTACCCTTACCCTTACCCTTACCTATACCCTTACCCTTACCCTTACCCTTACCCTTGCTTTTACCCTTAAGCTTACCCTTACCCTTACCCTTAACCTTACCCTTACCCTTACCCTTACCCTTACCCTTACCCTTACCCTTACCCTTACCCTTGCTTTTACCCTTAAGCTTACCCTTACCCTTACCCTTACCCTTACCCTTACCCTTACCCTTACCCTTACCCTTACCCTTACCCTTACCCTTGCTTTTACCCTTAGGCTTACCCTTACCTTTACCCTTACCCTTACCCTTACCCTTACCCTTACCCTTGCTTTTACCCTTAAGCTTTCCCTTACCCTTACCCTTACCCTTAAGCTTACCCTTAACCTTACCCTTACCCTTACCCTTACCCTTACCCTTACCCTTACCCTTACCCTTACCCTTACCCTTACCCTTACCCTTGCTTTTACCCTTAAGCTTACCCTTACCCTTACCCTTACCCTTACCCTTACCCTTGCTTTTACCCTTAAACTTACCCTTACCCTTACCCTTACCCTTAAGCTTACCCTTACCCTTACCCTTACCCTTACCCTTACCCTTACCCTTACCCTTACCCTTACCCTTACCCTTACCCTTACCCTTACCCTTACCCTTGCTTTTACCCTTAAGCTTACCCTTACCCTTACCCTTACCCTTACCCTTAAGCTTACCCTTACCCTTACCCTTACCCTTACCCTTACCCTTAACCTTACCCTTGCTTTTACCCTTAAGCTTACCCTTACCCTTACCCTTACCCTTACCCTTAAGCTTACCCTTACCCTTACCCTTACCCTTACCCTTACCCTTGCTTTTACCCTTAAGCTTACCCTTACTCTTACCCTTACCCTTACCCTTAAGCTTACCCTTACCCTTACCCTTACCCTTACCCTTACCCTTACCCTTACCCTTGCCCTTACCCTTGCTTTTACCCTTAAGCTTACCCTTACCCTTACCCTTACCCTTACCCTTACCCTTGCTTTTACCCTTAAGCTTACCCTTACCCTTACCCTTACCCTTAAGCTTACCCTTACCCTTACCCTTACCCTTACCCTTACCCTTACCCTTACCCTTACCCTTACCCTTGCTTTTACCCTTAAGCTTACCCTTACCCTTACCCTTACCCTTACCCTTACCCTTACCCTTACCCTTACCCTTACCCTCACCCTTACCCTTACCATTGCTTTTACCCTTAGGCTTACCCTTACCTTTACCTTTACCCTTACCTTTACCCTTACCCTTACCCTTACCCTTACCCTTACCCTTGCTTTTACCCTTGAGCTTACCCTTACCCTTACCCTTACCCTTACCCTTACCCTTACCCCTGCTTTTACCCTTAAGCTTACCCTTACCCTTACCCTTACCCTTACCCTTACCCTTGCTTTTACCCTTAGGCTTACCCTTACCCTTACCCTTACCCTTACCCTTGCTTTTACCCTTAAGCTTACCCTTACCCTTACCCTTACCCTTACCCTTACCCTTACCCTTACCCTTACCCTTACCCTTACCCTTACCCTTACCCTTACCCTTACCCTTACCCTTACCCTTACCCTTACCCTTACCCTTACCCTTACCCTTACCCTTACCCTTACCCTTGCTTTTACCCTTAGGCTTACCTTACCTTTACCCTTACCCTTACCCTTACCCTTACCCTTACCCTTGCTTTTACCCTTAAGCTTACCCTTACCCTTACCCTTACCCTTACCCTTACCCTTACCCTTACCCTTACCCTTACCCTTACCCTTACCCTTACCCTTACCCTTGCTTTTACCCTTAAGCTTACCCTTACCCTTACCCTTACCCTTACCCTTACCCTTACCCTTACCCTTACCCTTACCCTTACCCTTACCCTCACCCTTGCTTTTACCCTTAAGCTTACCCTTACCCTTACCCTTACCCTTACCCTTACCCTTACCCTTGCTTTTACCCTTAAGCTTACCCTTACCCTTACCCTTACCCTTACCCTTACCCTTACCCTTGCTTTTACCCTTAGGCTTACCCTTACCCTTACCCTTACCCTTGCTTTTACCCTTAAGCTTACCCTTACCCTTACCCTTACCCTTACTCTTACCCTTACCCTTACCCTTACCCTTGCTTTTACCCTTAGGCTTACCCTTACCTTTACCCTTACCCTTACCCTTACCCTTACCCTTACCCTTACCCTTACCCTTACCCTTACCCTTACCCTTGCTTTTACCCTTAAGCTTACCCTTACCCTTACCCTTACCCTTACCCTTACCCTTACCCTTACCCTTACCCTTACCCTTACCCTTGCTTTTACCCTTAAGCTCACCCTTACCCTTACCCTTACCCTTACCCTTACCCTTACCCTTACTCTTACCCTTACCCTTGCTTTTACCCTTAAGCTTACCCTTACCCTTACCCTTACCCTTACCCTTGCTTTTACCCTTAAGCTTACCCTTACCCTTACCCTTACCCTTAAGCTTACCCTTACCCTT
The DNA here is from genome assembly GCA_958510865.1 of Myrrha octodecimguttata. Lineage (NCBI taxonomy): Eukaryota > Metazoa > Arthropoda > Insecta > Coleoptera > Coccinellidae > Myrrha > Myrrha octodecimguttata. The sequence continues at coordinate 91,806 of CAUEHS010000199.1, read as the reverse complement.
ACCCTTACCCTTACCCTTACCCTTACCCTTACCCTTACCCTTACCCTTGCTTTTACCCTTAAGCTTACCCTTACCCTTACCCTTACCCTTACCCTTACCCTTACCCTTACCCTTACCCTTACCCTTACCCTTGCTTTTACCCTTAGGCTTACCCTTACCTTTACCCTTACCCTTACCTTTACCCTTACCCTTACCCTTACCCTTACCCTTGCTTTTACCCTTGAGCTTACCCTTACCCTTACCCTTACCCTTACCCTTACCCTTACCCTTGTTTTTACCCTTAAGCTTACCCTTACCCTTACCCTTACCCTTACCCTTACCCTTACCCTTACCCTTACCCTTACCCTTGCTTTTACCCTTAGGCTTACCCTTACCCTTACCCTTACCCTTACCCTTGCTTTTACCCTTAAGCTTACCCTTACCCTTACCCTTACCCTTACCCTTACCCTTACCCTTACCCTTACCCTTACCCTTACCCTTACCCTCACCCTTACCCTTACCCTTACCCTTACCCTTACCCTTACCCTTACCCTTACCCTTACCCTTACCCTTACCCTTACCCTTACCCTTACCCTTACCCTTACCCTTGCTTTTACCCTTAGGCTTACCCTTACCTTTACCCTTACCCTTACCCTTACCCTTACCCTTGCTTTTACCCTTAAGCTTACCCTTACCCTTACCCTTACCCTTACCCTTACCCTTACCCTTACCCTTACCCTTACCCTTACCCTTACCCTTACCCTTACCCTTGCTTTTACCCTTAAGCTTACCCTTACCCTTACCCTTACCCTTACCCTTACCCTTACCCTTACCCTTACCCTCACCCTTGCTTTTACCCTTAAGCTTACCCTTACCCTTACCCTTACCCTTACCCTTACACTTACCTTTACCCTTGCTTTTACCCTTAAGCTTACCCTTACCCTTACCCTTACCCTTACCCTTACCCTTGCTTTTACCCTTAGGCTTACCCTTACCCTTACCCTTACCCTTACCCTTGCTTTTACCCTTAAGCTTACCCTTACCCTTACCCTTACCCTTACTCTTACCCTTACCCTTACCCTTACCCTTACCCTTACCCTTGCTTTTACCCTTAGGCTTACCCTTACCTTTACCCTTACCCTTACCCTTACCCTTACCCTTACCCTTACCCTTACCCTTACCCTTACCCTTACCCTTGCTTTTACCCTTAAGCTTACCCTTACCCTTACCCTTACCCTTACCCTTACCCTTACCCTTACCCTTACCCTTACCCTTGCTTTTACCCTTAAGCTCACCCTTACCCTTACCCTTACCCTTACCCTTACCCTTACCCTTACTCTTACCCTTACCCTTGCTTTTACCCTTAAGCTTACCCTTACCCTTACCCTTACCCTTACCCTTAAGCTTACCCTTACCCTTACCCTTACCCTTACCCTTACCCTTACCCTTACCCTTACCCTTGCTTTTACCCTTAAGCTTACCCTTACCCTTACCCTTACCCTTACCCTTACCCTTGCTTTTACCCTTAAGCTTACCCTTACCCTTACCCTTACTCTTACCCTTAAGCTTACCCTTACCCTTACCCTTACCCTTACCCTTACCCTTACCCTTACCCTTGCTTTTACCCTTAAGCTTACCCTTACCCTTACCCTTACCCTTACCCTTACCCTTACCCTTACCCTTACCCTTACCCTTACCCTTACCCTTACCCTTACCCTTGTTTTTACCCTTAGGCTTACCCTTACCTTTACCCTTACCATTACCCTTACCCTTACCCTTACCCTTACCCTTACCCTTACCCTTGCTTTTACCCTTAAGCTTACCCTTACCCTTACCCTTACCCTTACCCTTACCCTTACCCTTACCCTTACCCTTACCCTTACCCTTACCCTTACCCTTACCCTTACCCTTACCCTTACCCTTGCTTTTACCCTTAAGCTTACCCTTACCCTTACCCTTACCCTTACCCTTACCCTTACCCTTGCTTTTACCCTTAAGCTTACCCTTACCCTTACTCTTACCCCTACCCTTACCCTTACCCTTACCCTTACCCTTACCCTTACCCTTACCCTTACCCTTACCCTTACCCTTGCTTTTACCCTTAGGCTTACCCTCACCTTTACCCTTACCCTTACCCTTACCCTTACCCTTACCCTTACCCTTACCCTTGCTTTTACCCTTAAGCTTACCCTTACCCTTACCCTTACCCTTACCCTTAGCCTTACCCTTACCCTTGCTTTTACCCTTAAGCTTACCCTTACCCTTACCCTTACCCTTACCCTTACCCTTACCCTTACCCTTACCCTTACCCTTACCCTTACCCTTACCCTTACCCTTACCCTTACCCTTACCCTTACCCTTACCCTTACCCTTACCCTTACCCTTGCTTTTACCCTTAAGCTTACCCTTACCCTTACCCTTACCCTTACCCTTACCCTTACCCTTACCCTTACCCTTACCCTTGCTTTTACCCTTAAGCTTACCCTTACCCTTACCCTTACCCTTACCCTTACCCTTACCCTTACCCTTACCCTTACCCTTACCCTTACCCTTACCCTTACCCTTACCCTTACCCTTACCCTTACTTAGGGTAAGGGTAAGGGTAAGCTTAAGGGTAAAAGCAAGGGTAAGGGTAAGGGTAATGGTAAGGGTAAGGGTAAGGGTTAGGGTAAGGGTAAGGGTAAGCTTAAGGGTAAGGGTAAGGGTAAGGGTAAGGGTAAGGGTAAGCTTAAGGGTAAAAGCAAGGGTAAGGGTAAGGGTAAGGGTAAGGGTAAGGGTAAGCTTAAGGGTAAGGGTAAGGGTAAGGGTAAGGGTAAGCTTAAGGGTAAAAGCAAGGATAAGGTTAAGGGTAAGGGTAAGGGTAAGGGTAAGGGTAAGGGTAAGGGTAAGCTTAAGGGTAAGGGTAAGGGTAAGGGTAAGGGTAAACTTAAGGGTAAAAGCAAGGGTAAGGGTAAGGGTAAGGGTAAGGGTAAGGGTAAGGGTAAGGGTAAGGGTAAGGGTAAGGGTAAGGGTAAGGGTAAGGGTAAGGGTAAGCTTAAGGATAAGGGTAAGGGTAAGGGTAAGCTTAAGGGTAAAAGCAAGGGTAAGGGTAAGGGTAAGGGTAAGGGTAAGGGTAAGCTAAAGGGTAAAGGCAAGGGTAAGGGTAAGGGTAAGGGTAAGGGTAAGGGTGAGGGTAAGGGTAAGGGTAAGGGTAAGGGTAAGGGTAAGGGTAAGGGTAAGCTTAAGGGTAAGGGTAAGGGTAAGGGTAAGCTTAAGGGTAAAAGCAAGGGTAAGGGTAAGGGTAAGGGTAAGGGTAAGGGTAAAGGTAAGGGTAAGCCTAAGGGTAAAAGCAAGGGTAAGGGTAAGGGTAAGGGTAAGGGTAAGGGTAAGGGTAAGGGTAAGGGTAAGGGTAAGGGTAAGCTTAAGGGTAAAAGCAAGGGTAAGGGTAAGGGTAAGGGTAAGGGTAAGGGTAAGGGTAAGGGTAAGGGTAAGGGTAAGGGTAAGGGTAAGGGTAAGCTTAAAGGTAAGGGTAAGGGTAAGCTTAAGGGTAAAAGCAAGGGTAAGGGTAAGGGTAAGGGTAAGGGTAAGGGTAAGCTAAAGGGTAAAGGCAAGGGTAAGGGTAAGGGTAAGGGTAAGGGTAAGGGTAAGGGTAAGGGTAAGGGTAAGGGTAAGGGTAAGGGTAAGGGTAAGGGTAAGGGTAAGTGTAAGGGTAAGGGTAAGCTTAAGGGTAAAAGCAAGGGTAAGGGTAAGGGTAAGGGTAAGGGTAAGGGTTAGGGTAAGGGTAAAGGTAAGGGTAAGCCTAAGGGTAAAAGCAAGGGTAAGCGTAAGGGTAAGGGTAAGGGTAAGGGTAAGGGTAAGGGTAAGGGTAAGGGTAAGGGTTAGAGTAAGGGTAAGGGTAAGGGTAAGCTTAAGGGTAAAAGCAAGGGTAAGGGTAAGGGTAAGTGTAAGCCTAAGGGTAAAAGCAAGGGTAAGGGTAAGGTTAAGGGTAAGGGTAAGGGTAAGCTTAAGGGTAAAAGCAAGGGTAAGGGTAAGGGTAAGGGTAAGGGTAAGCTTAAGGGTAAAAGCAAGGGTAAGGGTAAGGGTGAGGGTAAGGGTAAGGGTAAGGGTAAGGGTAAAGGTAAGGGTAAGCCTAAGAGTAAAAGCAAGGGTAAGAGTAAGGGTTAGGGTAAGGGTAAGGGTAAAGGTAAGGGTAAGGGTAAGGGTAAGGGTAAGGGTAAGGGTAAGCTTAAGGGTAAAAGCAAGGGTAAGGATAAGGGTAAGGGTAAGGGTAAGGGTAAGGGTAAGGGTAAGGGTAAGCTTAAGGGTAAAAGCAAGGGTAAGGGTAAGGGTAAGGGTAAGGGTAAGTGTAAGGGTAAGGGTAAGGGTAAGGGTAAGGGTAAGCTTAAGGGTAAAAGCAAGGGTAAGGGTTAGGGTAAGGGTAAGGGTAAGGGTAAGGGTAAGGGTAAGCTTAAGGGTAAAAGCAAGGGTAAGGGTAAGGGTAAGGGTAAGGGTAAGGGTAAGGGTAAGGGTAAGGGTAAAGGTAAGGGTAAGCCTAAGGGTAAAAGCAAGGGTAAGGGTAAGGGTAAGGGTAAGGGTAAGGGTAAGGGTAAGGGTAAGGGTAAGGGTAAGGGTAAGGGTAAGGGTAAGGGTAAGCTTAAGGGTATAAGCAAGGGTAAGGGTAAGGGTAAGGGTGAGGGTAAGGGTAAGGGTAAGGGTAAGGGTAAGCTTAAGGGTAAAAGCAAGGGTAAGGGTAAGGGTAAGGGTAAGGGTAAGGGTAAGGGTAAGGGTAAGCTTAAGGGTAAAAGCAAGGGTAAGGGTAAGGGTAAGGGTAAGGGTAAGGGTAAGGGTAAGGGTAAGGGTAAGGGTAAGGGTAAGGGTAAGGGTAAGGGTAAGGGTAAGGGTAAGGGTAAAGGTAAGGTTAAGCCTAAGGGTAAAAGCAAGGGTAAGGGTAAGGGTAAGGGTAAGGGTAAGGGTAAGGGTAAGGGTAAGGGTAAGGGTAAGGGTAAGGGTAAGGGTAAGGGTAAGGGTAAGGGTAAGCTTAAGGGTAAAATCAAGGGTAAGGGTAAGGGTAAGGGTAAGGGTAAGCCTAAGGGTAAAAGCAAGGGTAAGGGTAAGGGTAAGGGTAAGGGTAAGGGTAAGCTCAAGGGTAAAAGCAAGGGTAAGGGTAAGGGTAAGGGTAAGCTTAAGGGTAAAAGCAAGGGTAAGGGTAAGGGTAAGGGTAAGGGTAAGGGTAAGGGTAAGGATAAGGGTAAGGGTAAGGGTAAGGGTAAAGGTAAGGGTAAGCCTAAGGGTCAAAGCAAGGGTAAGGGTTAGGGTAAGGGTAAGGGTAAGGGTAAGGGTAAGGGTAAGGGTAAGGGTAAGGGTAAGGGTAAGGGTAAGGGTAAGCTTAAGGGTAAAAGCAAGGGTAAGGGTAAGGGTAAGGGTAAGGGTAAGGGTGAGGGTAAGGGTAAGGGTAAGAGTAAGGGTAAGGGTAAGCTTAAGGGTAAGGGTAAGGGTAAGGATAAGGGTAAGCCTAAGGGTAAAAGCAAGGGTAAGTGTAAGGGTAAGGGTAAGGGTAAGGGTAAGCTTACCCTTACCCTTACCCTTACCCTTGCTTTTACCCTTGAGCTTACCCTTACCCTTACCCTTACCCTTACCCTTACCCTTACCCTTACCCTTACCCTTATCCTTACCCTTGCTTTTACCCTTAAGCTTACCCTTACCCTTACCCTTACCCTTACCCTTACCCTTACCCTTACCCTTACCCTTACCCTTACCCTTACCCTTGCTTTTACTCTTAGGCTTACCCTTACCTTTACCCTTACACTTACCCTTACCCTTACCCTCACCCTTACCCTTACCCTTGCTTTTACCCTTAAGCTTACCCTTACCCTTACCCTTACCCTTACCCTTACCCTTGCTTTTACCCTTAAGCTTACCCTTACCCTTACCCTTAACCTCACCCTTACCCTTGCTTTTACCCTAAGGCTTACCCTTACCCTTACCCTTACCCTTACCCTTGCTTTTACCCTTAAGCTTACCCTTACCCTTACCCTTACTCTTACCCTTACCCTTACCCTTACCCTTACCCTTACCCTTACCCTTACCCTTACCCTTACCCTTACCCTTACCCTTACCCTTACCCTTACCCTTGCTTTTACCCTTAGGCTTACCCTTACCTTTACCCTTACCCTAACCCTTACCCTTACCCTTACCCTTACCCTTACCATTGCTTTCACCCTTAAGCTTACCCTTACCCTTACCCTTACCCTTACCCTTACCCTTACCCTTACCCTTACCCTTACCCTTACCCTTACCCTTACCCTTGATTTTACCCTTAAGCTTACCCTTACCCTTACCCTTACCCTTACCCTTACCCTTACCCTTACCCTTGCTTTTACCCTTAAGCTTACCCTTACCCTTACCCTTACCCTTACCCTTACCCTTACCCTTACCCTTGCTTTTACCCTTAGGCTTACCCTTACCTTTACCCTTACCCTTACCCTTACCCTTACCCTTACCCTTGCTTTTACCCTTAAGCTTACCCTTACCCTTACCCTTACCCTTAAGCTTACCCTTACCCTTACCCTTACCCTTACCCTTACCCTTACCCTTACCCTTACCCTTACCCTTACCCTTACCCTTACCCTTACCCTTGCTTTTACCCTTAAGCTTACCCTTACCCTTACCCTTACCCTTACCCTTACCCTTGCTTTTACCCTAAAGCTTACCCTTACCCTTACCCTTACCCTTAAGCTTACCCTTACCCTTACCCTTACCCTTACCCTTACCCTTACCCTTACCCTTACCCTTACCCTTACCCTTACCCTTACCCTTACCTTTGCTTTTACCCTTAAGCTTACCCTTACCCTTACCCTTACCCTTACCCTTAAGCTTACCCTTACCCTTACCCTTACCCTTACCCTTACCCTTACCCTTACCCTTAACCTTACCCTTGCTTTTACCCTTAAGCTTACCCTTACCCGTACCCTTACCCTTACCCTTAAGCTTACCCTTACCCTTACCCTTACCCTTACCCTTACCCTTGCTTTTACCCTTAAGCTTACCCTTACCCTTTACCCTTACCCTTACCCTTAAGCTTACCCTTACCCTTACCCTTACCCTTACCCTTACCCTTACCCTTAACCTTACCCTTACCCTTACCCTTGCTTTTACCCTTAAGCTTACCCTTACCCTTACCCTAAGTAAGGGTAAGGGTAAGGGTAAGGGTAAGGGTAAGGGTAAGGGTAAGGGTAAGGGTAAGGGTAAGGGTAAGGGTAAGGGTAAGCTTAAGGGTAAAAGCAAGGGTAAGGGTAAGGGTAAGGGTAAGGGTAAGGGTAAGGGTAAGGGTAAGGGTAAGGGTAAGGGTAAGGGTAAGGGTAAGGGTAAGGGTAAGCTTAAGGGTAAGGGTAAGGGTAAGGGTAAGGGTAAGCCTAAGGGTAAAAGCAAGGGTAAGGGTAAGGGTAAGGGTAAGGGTAAGGGTAAGCTTAAGGGTAAAAGCAAGGGTAAGGGTAAGGCTAAGGGTAAGGGTAAGGGTAAGGGTAAGGGTAAGCTTAAGGGTAAAAGCAAGGGTAAGGGTAAGGGTAAGGGTAAGGGTAAGGGTAAGGGTAAGGGTAAAGGTGAGGGTAAGCCTAAGGGTAAAAGCAAGGGTAAGGGTAAGGGTAAGGGTAAGGGTAAGGGTAAGGGTAAGGGTAGGGGTAAGAGTAAGGGTAAGGGTAAGCTTAAGGGTAAAAGCAAGGGTAAGGGTAAGGGTAAGGGTAAGGGTAAGGGTAAGGGTAAGGGTAAGGGTAAGGGTAAGCTTAAGGGTAAAAGCAAGGGTAAGGGTAAGGGTAAGGGTAAGGGTAAGGGTAAGGGTAAGGGTAAGGGTAAGGGTAAGGGTAAGGGTAAGGGTAAGGGTAAGGGTAAGGGTAAGGGTAAGGGTAAGGGTAAGGGTAAGGGTAAGGGTAAGGGTAAGGGTAAGCTTAAGGGTAAAAGCAAGGGTAAGGGTAAGGGTAAGGGTAAGGGTAAGGGTAAGGGTAATGGTAAGGCTAAAGGTAAGGGTAAGCCTAAGGGTAAAAGCAAGGGTAAGGGTAAGGGTAAGGGTAAGGGTAAGGGTAAGGGTAAGGGTAAGGGTAAGGGTAAGGGTAAGGGTAAGGGTAAGCTTAAGGGTAAAAGCAAGGGTAAGGGTAAGGGTAAGGGTAAGGGTAAGGGTAAGGGTAAGGGTAAGCTTAAGGGTAAGGGTAAGGGTAAGGGTAAGGGTAAGCTTAAGGGTAAAAGCAAGGGTAAGGGTAAGGGTAAGGGTAAGGGTAAGGGTAAGCTTAAGGGTAAAAGCAAGGGTAAGGGTAAGGGTAAGGGTAAGGGTAAGGGTAAGGGTAAGGGTAAGCTTAAGGGTAAGGGTAAGGGTAAGGGTAAGGGTAAGCTTAAGGGTAAAAGCAAGGGTAAGGGTAAGAGTAAGGGTTAGGGTAAGGGTAAGGGTAAGGGTAAGGGTAAGGGTGAGCTTAAGGGTAAAAGCAAGGGTAAGGGTAAGGGTAAGGGTAAGGGTAAAGGTAAGGGTAAGGGTAAGCTTAAGGGTAAAAGCAAGGGTAAGGGTAAGGGTAAGGGTAAGGATAAAGGTAAGGGTAAGGGTAAGGGTAAGGGTAAAGGTAAGGGTAAGCCTAAGGGTAAAAGCCCTTACCCTTACCCTTACCCTTACCCTTGCTTTTACCCTTAGGCTTACCCTCACCTTTACCCTTACCCTTACCCTTACCCTTACCCTTACCCTTACCCTTACCCTTGCTTTTACCCTTAAGCTTACCCTTACCCTTACCCTTACCCTTACCCTTAGCCTTACCCTTACCCTTGCTTTTACCCTTAAGCTTACCCTTACCCTTACCCTTACCCTTACCCTTACCCTTACCCTTGCTTTTACCCTTAGGCTTACCCTTACCCTTACCCTTACCCTTACCCTTGCTTTTACCCTTAAGCTTACCCTTACCCTTACCCTAAGTAAGGGTAAGGGTAAGGGTAAGGGTAAGGGTAAGGGTAAGGGTAAGGGTAAGGGTAAGGGTAAGGGTAAGGGTAAGGGTAAGCTTAAGGGTAAAAGCAAGGGTAAGGGTAAGGGTAAGGGTAAGGGTAAGGGTAAGGGTAAGGGTAAGGGTAAGCTTAAGGGTAAGGGTAAGGGTAAGGGTAAGGGTAAGCCTAAGGGTAAAAGCAAGGGTAAGGGTAAGGGTAAGGGTAAGGGTAAGGGTAAGCTTAAGGGTAAAAGCAAGGGTAAGGGTAAGGCTAAGGGTAAGGGTAAGGGTAAGGGTAAGGGTAAGCTTAAGGGTAAAAGCAAGGGTAAGGGTAAGGGTAAGGGTAAGGGTAAGGGTAAGGGTAAGGGTAAAGGTGAGGGTAAGCCTAAGGGTAAAAGCAAGGGTAAGGGTAAGGGTAAGGGTAAGGGTAAGGGTAAGGGTAAGGGTAAGGGTAGGGGTAAGAGTAAGGGTAAGGGTAAGCTTAAGGGTAAAAGCAAGGGTAAGGGTAAGGGTAAGGGTAAGGGTAAGGGTAAGGGTAAGCTTGAGGGTAAAAGCAAGGGTAAGGGTAAGGGTAAGGGTAAGGGTAAGGGTAAGGGTAAGGGTAAGGGTAAGGGTAAGGGTAAGGGTAAGGGTAAGGGTAAGGGTAAGGGTAAGGGTAAGGGTAAGGGTAAGGGTAAGGGTAAGGGTAAGCTTAAGGGTATAAGCAAGGGTAAGGGTAAGGGTAAGGGTAAGGGTAAGGGTAATGGTAAGGGTAAAGGTAAGGGTAAGCCTAAGGGTAAAAGCAAGGGTAAGGGTAAGGGTAAGGGTAAGGGTAAGGGTAAGGGTAAGGGTAAGGGTAAGGGTAAGGGTAAGGGTAAGGGTAAGCTTAAGGGTAAAAGCAAGGGTAAGGGTAAGCTTAAGGGTAAGGGTAAGGGTAAGGGTAAGGGTAAGCTTAAGGGTAAAAGCAAGGGTAAGGGTAAGGGTAAGGGTAAGGGTAAGGGTAAGCTTAAGGGTAAAAGCAAGGGTAAGGGTAAGGGTAAGGGTAAGGGTAAGGGTAAGGGTAAGGTTAAGCTTAAGGGTAAGGGTAAGGGTAAGGGTAAGGGTAAGCTTAAGGGTAAAAGCAAGGGTAAGGGTAAGAGTAAGGGTTAGGGTAAGGGTAAGGGTAAGGGTAAGGGTAAGGGTGAGCTTAAGGGTAAAAGCAAGGGTAAGGGTAAGGGTAAGGGTAAGGGTAAGGGTAAAGGTAAGGGTAAGGGTAAGCTTAAGGGTAAAAGCAAGGGTAAGGGTAAGGGTAAGGGTAAGGGTAAGGGTAAGGGTAAGGGTAAGGGTAAGGGTAAGGGTAAGGGTAAAGGTAAGGGTAAGCCTAAGGGTAAAAGCAAGGGTAAGGGTAAGGGTAAGGGTAAGGGTAAGAGTAAGGGTAAGGGTAAGGGTAAGGGTAAGCTTAAGGGTAAAAGCAAGGGTAAGGGTAAGGGTAAGGGTAAGGGTAAGCCTAAGGGTAAAAGCAAGGGTAAGGGTAAGGGTAAGGGTAAGGGTAAGGGTAAGCTTAAGGGTAAAAGCAAGGGTAAGGGTAAGAGTAAGGGTAAGGGTAAGGGTAAGGGTAAGCTTAAGGGTAAAAGCAAGGGTGAGGGTGAGGGTAAGGGTAAGGGTAAGGGTAAGGGTAAGGGTAAGGGTAAGGGTAAGGGTAAGCTTAAGGGTAAAAGCAAGGGTAAGGGTAAGGGTAAGGGTAAGGGTAAGGGTAAGGGTAAGGGTAAGGGTAAGGGTAAGGGTAAGGGTAAGGGTAAGGGTAATGGTAAGCTTAAGGGTAAAAGCAAGGGTAAGGGTAAGGGTAAGGGTAAGGGTAAGGGTAAAGGTAAGGGTAAGCCTAAGGGTAAAAGCAAGGGTAAGGGTAAGGGTAAGGGTAAGGGTAAGGGTAAGGGTAAGGGTAAGGGTAAGGGTAAGGGTAAGGGTAAGGGTAAGGGTAAGGGTAAGGGTAAGGGTAAGGGTAAGGGTAAGGGTAAGGGTAAGGGTAAGGGTAAGGGTAAGGGTAAAGGTAGGCTTAAGGGTAAAAGCAAGGGTAAGGGTAAGGGTAAGGGTAAGGGTAAGCCTAAGGGTAAAAGCAAGGGTAAGGGTAAGGGTAAGGGTAAGGGTAAGCTTAAGGGTAAAAGCAAGGGTAAGGGTAAGGGTAAGGGTAAGGGTAAGGGTAAGGGTAAGCTTAAGGGTAAAAGCAAGGGTAAGGGTAAGGGTAAGGGTAAGGGTAAGGGTAAGGGTAAGGGTAAGGGTAAAGGTAAGGGTAAGCCTAAGGGTAAAAGCAATGGTAAGGGTAAGGGTAAGGGTAAGGGTAAGGGTAAGGGTAAGCTTAAGGGTAAAAGCAAGGGTAAGGGTAAGGGTAAGGGTAAGCTTAAGGGTAAGGGTAAGGGTAAGGGTAAGGGTAAGCTTAAGGGTAAAAGCAAGGGTAAGGGTAAGGGTAAGGGTAAGGGTAAGCTTAAGGGTAAAAGCAAGGGTAAGGGTAAGGGTAAGGGTAAGGGTAAGGGTAAGGGTAAGGGTAAGGGTAAGGGTAAGCTTAAGGGTAAGGGTAAGGGTAAGGGTAAGGGTAAGCTTAAGGGTAAAAGCAAGGGTAAGGGTAAGGGTAAGGGTAAGGGTAAGGGTAAGCTTAAGGGTAAGGGTAAGGGTAAGGGTAAGGGTAAGCTTAAGGGTAAAAGCAAGGGTAAGGTTAAGGGTAAGGGTAAGGGTAAGGGTAAGGGTAAGCTTGAGGGTAAGGGTAAGGGTAAGGGTAAGGGTAAGCTTAAGGGTAAAAGCAAGGGTAAGGGTAAGGGTAAGGGTAAGGGTAAGGGTAAGGGTAAGGGTAAGGGTAAGGGTAAGGGTAAGGGTAAGGGTAAGGGTAAGGGTAAGGGTAAGCTTAAGGGTAAGGGTAAGGGTAAGGGTAAGCTTAAGGGTAAAAGCAAGGGTAAGGGTAAGGGTAAGGGTAAGGGTAAGGGTAAGCTTAAGGGTAAAAGCAAGGGTAAGGGTAAGGGTAAGGGTAAGGGTAAGGGTAAGGGTAAGGGTAAGGGTAAGGGTAAGGGTAAGGGTAAGGGTAAGGGTAAGGGTAAGGGTAAGGGTAAGGGTGAGCTTAAGGGTAAGGGTAAGGGTAAGGGTAAGCTTAAGGGTAAAAGCAAGGGTAAGGGTAAGGGTAAGGGTAAGGGTAAGGGTAAAGGTAAGGGTAAGCCTAAGGGTAAAAGCAAGGGTAAGGGTAAGGGTAAGGGTAAGGGTAAGGGTAAGGGTAAGGGTAAGGGTAAGGGTAAGCTTAAGGGTAAAAGCAAGGGTAAGGGTAAGGGTAAGGGTAAGGGTAAGGGTAAGGGTAAGGGTAAGGGTAAGGGTAAGCTTAAGGGTAAAAGCAAGGGTAAGGGTAAGGGTAAGGGTAAGGGTAAGGGTAAGGGTAAGGGTAAGGGTAAGGGTAAGGGTAAGGGTAAGGGTAAGGGTAAGGGTAAGGGTAAGGGTAAGGGTAAGGGTAAGGGTAAGGGTAAGCTTAAGGGTAAAAGCAAGGGTAAGGGTAAGGGTAAGGGTAAGGGTAAGGGTTAGGGTAAGGGTAAAGGTAAGGGTAAGCCTAAGGGTAAAAGCAAGGGTAAGGGTAAGGGTAAGGGTAAGGGTAAGGGTAAGGGTAAGGGTAAGGGTAAGGGTAAGGGTAAGAGTAAGGGTAAGGGTAAGGGTAAGCTTAAGGGTAAAAGCAAGGGTAAGGGTAAGGGTAGGGGTAAGTGTAAGCCTAAGGGTAAAAGCAAGGGTAAGGGTAAGGTTAAGGGTAAGGGTAAGGGTAAGCTTAAGGGTAAAAGCAAGGGTAAGGGTAAGGGTAAGGGTAAGGGTAAGGGTAAGCTTAAGGGTAAAAGCAAGGGTAAGGGTAAGGGTGAGGGTAAGGGTAAGGGTAAGGGTAAGGGTAAGGGTAAGGGTAAAGGTAAGAGTAAGCCTAAGAGTAAAAGCAAGGGTAAGGGTAAGGGTAAGGGTAAGGGTAAGGGTAAGGGTAAGGGTAAGGGTAAGGGTAAGGGTAAGGGTAAGCTTAAGGGTAAAAGCAAGGGTAAGGATAAGGGTAAGGGTAAGGGTAAGGGTAAGGGTAAGGGTAAGGGTAAGGGTAAGGGTAAGCTTAAGGGTAAAAGCAAGGGTAAGGGTAAGGGTAAGGGTAAGGGTAAGGGTAAGGGTAAGGGTAAGGGTAAGGGTAAGGGTAAGGGTAAGGGTAAGCTTAAGGGTAAAAGCAAGGGTAAGGGTTAGGGTAAGGGTAAGGGTAAGGGTAAGGGTAAGGGTAAGGGTAAGCTTAAGGGTAAAAGCAAGGGTAAGGGTAAGGGTAAGGGTAAGGGTAAGAGTAAGGGTAAGGGTAAAGGTAAGGGTAAGCCTAAGGGTAAAAGCAAGGGTAAGGGTAAGGGTAAGGGTAAGGGTAAGGGTAAGGGTAAGGGTAAGGGTAAGGGTAAGGGTAAGGGTAAGGGTAAAGGTAAGCTTAAGGGTATAAGCAAGGGTAAGGGTAAGGGTAAGGGTGAGGGTAAGTGTAAGGGTAAGAGTAAGGGTAAGCTTAAGGGTAAAAGCAAGGGTAAGGGTAAGGGTAAGGGTAAGGGTAAGGGTAAGGGTAAGGGTAAGCTTAAGGGTAACAGCAAGGGTAAGGGTAAGGGTAAGGGTAAGGGTAAGGGTAAGGGTAAGGGTAAGGGTAAGGGTGAGGGTAAGGGTAAGGGTAAGGGTAAAGGTAAGGTTAAGCCTAAGGGTAAAAGCAAGGGTAAGGGTAAGGGTAAGGGTAAGGGTAAGGGTAAGGGTAAGGGTGAGGGTAAGGGTAAGGGTAAGGGTAAGGGTAAGGGTAAGGGTAAGGGTAAGGGTAAGCTTAAGGGTAAAAGCAAGGGTAAGGGTAAGGGTAAGGGTAAGGGTAAGCCTAAGGGTAAAAGCAAGGGTAAGGGTAAGGGTAAGGGTAAGGGTAAGGGTAAGGGTAAGGGTAAGGGTAAGGGTAAGGGTAAAGGTAAGGGTAAGCCTAAGGGTCAAAGCAAGGGTAAGGGTAAGGGTAAGGGTAAGGGTAAGGGTAAGGGTAAGGGTAAGGGTAAGGGTAAGGGTAAGCTTAAGGGTAAAAGCAAGGGTAAGGGTAAGGGTAAGGGTAAGGGTAAGGGTAAGGGTAAGGGTAAGGGTAAGCTTAAGGGTAAGGGTAAGGGTAAGGGTAAGGGTAAGGGTAAGGGTAAGCCTAAGGGTAAAAGCAAGGGTAAGTGTAAGGGTAAGGGTAAGGGTAAGGGTAAGCTTAAGGGTAAAAGCAAGGGTAAGGGTAAGGGTAAGGGTAAGGGTAAGGGTAAGGGTAAGCTTAAGGGTAAAAGCAAGGGTAAGGGTAAGGGTAAGGGTAAGGGTAAGGGTAAGGGTAAGGCTAAAGGTAAGGGTAAGCCTAAGGGTAAAAGCAAGGGTAAGGGCAAGGGTAAGGGTAAGGGTAAGGGTAAGGGTAAGGGTAAGGGTAAGGGTAAGGGTAAGGGTAAGGGTAAGGGTAAGGGTAAGGGTAAGGGTAAGGGTAAGGGTAAAGGTAAGGGTAAGGGTAAGCTTAAGGGTAAAAGCAAGGGTAAGGGTAAGGGTAAGGGTAAGGGTGAGAGTAAGGGTAAGGGTAAGGGTAAGCTTAAGGGTAAAAGCAAGGGTAAGGGTAAGGGTAAGGGTAAGGGTAAGGGTAAGGGTAAGGGTAAGGGTAAGGGTAAGGGTAAGGGTAAGGGTAAGGGTAAGCTCAAGGGTAAAAGCAAGGGTAAGGGTAAGGGTAAGGGTAAGGGTAAGGGTAAGGGTAAGGGTAAGGGTAAGGGTAAGGGTAAGGGTAAGGGTAAGCTTAAGGGTAAAAGCAAGGGTAAGGGTAAGGGTAAGGGTAAGGGTAAGGGTAAGGGTAAGGTTAAGGGTAAGGGTTAGGGTAAGGGTAAGGGTAAGGGTAAGGGTAAGGGTAAGGGTAAAGGTAAGGGTAAGCCTAAGGGTAAAAGCAAGGGTAAGGGTAAGGGTAAGGGTAAGGGTAAGGGTAAGGTTAAGGGTAAGGGTTAGGGTAAGGGTAAGGGTAAGGGTAAGGGTAAGCTTAAGGGTAAAAGCAAGGGTAAGGGTAAGGGTAAGGGTAAGGGTAAGTGTAAGGGTAAGGGTAAGCTTAAGGGTAAGGATAAGGGTAAGGGTAAGCTTAAGGGTAAAAGCAAGGGTAAGGGTAAGGGTAAGGGTAAGGGTAAGGGTAAGCTTAAGGGTAAAAGCAAGGGTAAGGGTAAGGGTAAGGGTAAGGGTAAGGGTAAGCTTAAGGGTAAGGGTAAGGGTAAGGGTAAGGGTAAGCTTAAGGGTAAAAGCAAGGGTAAGGGTCAGGGTAAGGGTAAGTGTAAGGGTAAGGGTAAGGGTAAGGGTAAGGGTGAGCTTAAGGGTAAAAGCAAGGGTAAGGGTAAGGTTTAGGGTAAGGGTAAGGGTAAGGGTAAGGGTTAGCTTAAGGGTAAAAGCAAGGGTAAGGGTAAGGGTAAGGGTAAGGGTAAGGGTAAGGGTTAGGGTAAGGGTAAGGGTAAAGGTAAGGGTAAGCCTAAGGGTAAAAGCAAGGGTAAGGGTAAGGGTAAGGGTAAGGGTAAGAGTAAGGGTAAGGGTAAGGGTAAGGGTAAGCTTAAGGGTAAAAGCAAGGGTAAGGGTAAGGGTAAGGGTAAGGGTAAGCCTAAGGGTAAAAGCAAGGGTAAGGGTAAGGGTAAGGGTAAGGGTAAGGGTAAGCTTAAGGGTAAAAGCAAGGGTGAGGGTAAGGGTAAGGGTAAGGGTAAGGGTAAGGGTAAGCTTAAGGGTAAAAGCAAGGGTGAGGGTAAGGGTAAGGGTAAGGGTAAGGGTAAGGGTAAGGGTAAGGGTAAGGGTAAGGGTAAGGGTAAGCTTAAGGGTAAAAGCAAGGGTAAGGGTAAGGGTAAGGGTAAGGGTAAGGGTAAGGGTAAGGGTAAGGGTAAGCTTAAGGGTAAAAGCAAGGGTAAGGGTAAGGGTAAGGGTAAGGGTAAGGGTAAAGGTAAGGGTAAGCCTAAGGGTAAAAGCAAGGGTAAGGGTAAGGGTAAGGGTAAGGGTAAGGGTAAGGGTAAGGGTAAGCTTAAGGGTTAAGGCAAGGGTAAGGGTAAGGGTAAGGGTAAGGGTAAGGGTAAGGGTAAGGGTAAGGGTAAGGGTAAGGGTAAGGGTAAGGGTAAGGGTAAGCTTAAGGGTAAAAGCAAGGGTAAGGGTAAGGGAAAGGGTAAGGGTAAGCCTAAGGGTTAGGGCAAGGGTAAGGGTAAGGGTAAGGGTAAGGGTAAGGGTAAGCTTAAGGGTAAAAGCAAGAGTAAGGGTAAGGGTAAGGGTAAGGGTAAGGGTAAGGGTAAGCTTAAGGGTAAAAGCAAGGGTAAGGGTAAAGGTAAGGGTAAGGGTAAGGGTAAGGGTAAGGGTAAGGGTAAGGGTAAGGGTAAAGGTAAGGGTAAGCCTAAGGGTAAAAGCAAGGGTAAGGGTAAGGGTAAGGGTAAGGGTAAGGGTAAGGTTAAGGGTAAGGGTAAGGGTAAGCTTAAGGGTAAAAGCAAGGGTAAGGGTAAGGGTAAGGGTAAGGGTAAGGGTAAGGGTAAGGGTAAGGGTAAGGGTAAGGGTAAGGGTAAGGGTAAGCTTAAGGGTAAGGGTAAGGGTAAGGGTAAGGGTAAGGGTAAGCTTAAGGGTAAAAGCAAGGGTAAGGGTAAGGGTAAGGGTAAGGGTAAGCTTAAGGGTGAAAGCAAGGGTAAGGGTAAGGGTAAGGGTAAGGGTAAGGGTAAGGGTAAGGGTAAGGGTAAGGGTGAGGGTGAGGGTAAGGGTAAGGGTAAGCTTAAGGGTAAGGGTAAGGGTAAGGGTAAGGGTAAGCTTAAGGGTAAAAGCAAGGGTAAGGGTAAGGGTAAGGGTAAGGGTAAGGGTAAGGGTAAGCTTAAGGGTAAGGGTAAGGGTAAGGGTAAGGGTAAGCTTAAGGGTAAAAGCAAGGGTAAGAGTAAGGGTGAGGGTAAGGGTAAGGGTAAGGGTAAGGGTAAGCTTAAGGGTAAGGGTAAGGGTAAGGGTAAGGGTAAGGGTAAGCTTAAGGGTAAAAGCAAGGGTAAGGGTAAGGGTAAGGGTAAGGGTAAGGGTAAGGGTAAGGGTAAGGGTAAGGGTAAGGGTAAGGGTAAGGGTAAGGGTAAGGGAAAGATTAAGGGTAAGGGTAAGGGTAAGGGTAAGGGTAAGCTTAAGGGTAAAAGCAAGGGTAAGGGTAAGGGTAAGGGTAAGGGTAAGGGTAAGCTTAAGGGTAAAAGCAAGGGTAAGGGTAAGGGTAAGGGTAAGGGTAAGGGTAAGGGTAAGGGTAAGGGTAAGGGTAAGGGTAAGGGTAAGCTTAAGGGTAAGGGTAAGGGTAAGGGTAAGGGTAAGCTTAAGGGAAAAAGCAAGGGTAAGGGTAAGGGTAAGGGTAAGGGTAAGGGTAAAGGTAAGGGTAAGCCTAAGGGTAAAAGCAAGGATAAGGGTAAGGGTAAGGGAAAGGGTGAGGGTAAGGGTAAGGGTAAGGGTAAGGGTAAGGGTAAGCTTAAGGGTAAAAGCAAGGGTAAGGGTAAGGGTAAGGGTAAGGGTAAGGGTAAGGGTAAGGGTAAGGGTAAGGGTAAGGGTAAGGGTAAGGGTAAGGGTAAGGGTAAGGGTAAGCTTAAGGGTAAAAGCAAGGGTAAGGGTAAGGGTAAGGGTAAGGGTAAGGGTAAGTGTAAGGGTAAGGGTAAGGGTAAGCTTAAGGGTAAAAGCAAGGGTAAGGGTAAGGGTAAGGGTAAGGGTAAGGGTAAGGGTAAGGGTAAAGGTAAGGGTAAGGGTAAGGGTAAGGGTAAGCTTAAGGGTAAAAGCAAGGGTAAGGGTAAGGGTAAGGGTAAGGGTAAGGGTAAGGGTAAGGGTAAGCTTAAGGGTAAAAGCAAGGGTAAGGGTAAGGGTAAGGGTAAGGGTTAGGGTAAGGGTAAAGGTAAGGGTAAGCCTAAGGGTAAAAGCAAGGGTAAGGGTAAGGGTAAGGGTAAGGGTAAGGGTAAGGGTAAGGGTAAGGGTAAGGGTAAGGGTAAGGGTAAGGGTAAGGGTAAGGGTAAGAGTAAGGGTAAGGGTAAGGGTAAGCTTAAGGGTAAAAGCAAGGGTAAGGGTAAGGGTAAGGGTAAGGGTAAGCCTAAGGGTAAAAGCAAGGGTAAGGGTAAGGGTAAGGGTAAGGGAAAGGGTAAGCTTAAGTGTAAAAGCAAGGGTAAGGGTAAGGGTAAGGGTAGAGGTAAGGGTAAGGGTAAGCTTAAGGGTAAAAGCAAGGGTAAGGGTAAGGGTAAGGGTAAGGGTAAGGGTAAGGGTGAGGGTAAAGGTAAGGGTTAGCCTAAGGGTAAAAGCAAGGGTAAGGGTAAGGGTAAGGGTAAGGGTAAGGGTAAGGGTAAGGGTAAGCTTAAGGGTAAAAGCAAGGGTAAGGGTAAGGGTAAGGGTAAGGGTAAGGGTAAGGGTAAGGGTAAGGGTAAGGGTAAGGGTAAGGGTAAGGGTAAGGGTAAGGGTAAGCTTAAGGGTAAAAGCAAGGGTAAGGGTAAGGGTAAGGGTAAGGGTAAGGGTAAGGGTAAGGGTAAGGGTAAGGGTAAGGGTAAAGGTAAGGGTAAGGGTAAGGGTAAGTGTAAGGGTAAGGGTAAGCTTAAGGGTAAAAGCAAGGGTAAGGGTTAGGGTAAGGGTAAGGGTAAGGGTAAGGGTAAGGGTAAGCTTAAGGGTAAAAGCAAGGGTAAGGGTAAGGGTAAGGGTAAGGGTAAGGGTAAGGGTAAGGGTAAGGGTAAGGGTAAGGGTAAGGGTAAGCTTAAGGGTAAAAGCAAGGGTAAGGGTAAGGGTAAGGGTAAGGGTAAGGGTAAGGGTAAGGGTAAGCTTAAGGGTAAAAGCAAGGGTAAGGGTAAGGGTAAGGGTAAGGGTAAGGGTTAGGGTAAGGGTAAAGGTAAGGGTAAGCCTAAGGGTAAAAGCAAGGGTAAGGGTAAGGGTAAGGGTAAGGGTAAGGGTAAGGGTAAGGTTAAGGGTAAGGGTAAGGGTAAGAGTAAGGGTAAGGGTAAGGGTAAGCTTAAGGGTAAAAGCAAGGGTAAGGGTAAGGGTAAGGGTAAGGGTAAGTCTAAGGGTAAAAGCAAGGGTAAGGGTAAGGGTAAGGGTATGGGTAAGGGTAAGCTTAAGGGTAAAAGCAAGGGTAAGGGTAAGGGTTAGGGTAAGGGTAAGGGTAAGGGTAAGGGTAAGGGTAAGCTTAAGGGTAAAAGCAAGGGTAAGGGTAAGGGTAAGGGTAAGGGTAAGGGTAAGGGTAAGGGTAAGGGTAAGGGTAAGGGTAAGGGTAAAGGTAAGGGTAAGCCTAAGGGTAAAAGCAAGGGTAAGGGTAAGGGTAAGGGTAAGGGTAAGGGTAAGCTTAAGGGTAAAAGCAAGGGTAAGGGTAAGGGTAAGGGTAAGGGTAAGGGTAAGGGTAAGGGTAAGGGTAAGGGTAAGGGTAAGGGTAAGGGTAAGGGTAAGGGTAAGCTTAAGGGTAAAAGCAAGGGTAAGGGTAAGGGTAAGGGTAAGGGTAAGGGTAAGGGTAAGGGTAAGGGTAAGGGTAAGGGTAAGGGTAAGGGTAAGGGTAAGGGTAAGGGTAAGGGTAAGGGTAAGGGTAAGGGTAAGGGTAAGCTAAAGGGTAAAAGCAAGGGTAAGGGTTAGGGTAAGGGTAAGGGTAAGGGTAAGGGTAAGGGTAAGGGTAAGGGTAAGCTTAAGGGTAAAAGCAAGGGTAAGAGTAAGGGTAAGGGTAAGGGTAAGGGTAAGGGTAAGGGTAAAGGTAAGGGTAAGCCTAAGGGTAAAAGCAAGGGTAAGGGTAAGGGTAAGGGTAAGGGTAAGGGTAAGGGTAAGGGTAAGGGTAAGGGTAAGGGTAAGGGTAAGGGTAAGCTTAAGGGTATAAGCAAGGGTAAGGGTAAGGGTAAGGGTGAGGGTAAGGGTAAGGGTAAGGGTAAGGGTAAGGGTAAGCTTAAGGGTAAAAGCAAGGGTAAGGGTAAGGGTAAGGGTAAGGGTAAGGGTAAGGGTAAGGGTAAGGGTAAGGGTAAGGGTAAGCTTAAGGGTAAAAGCAAGGGTAAGGGTAAGGGTAAGGGTAAGGGTAAGGGTAAGGGTAAGGGTAAGGGTAAGGGTAAGGGTAAGGGTAAGGGTAAGGGTAAGGGTAAAGGTAAGGGTAAGCCTAAGGGTAAAAGCAAGGGTAAGGGTAAGGGTAAGGGTAAGGGTAAGGGTAAGGGTAAGGGTAAGGGTAAGTGTAAGGGTAAGCTTAAGGGTAAAAGCAAGGGTAAGGGTAAGGGTAAGGGTAAGGGTAAGCCTAAGGGTAAAAGCAAGGGTAAGGGTAAGGGTAAGGGTAAGGGTAAGGGTAAGCTTAAGGGTAAAAGCAAGGGTAAGGGTAAGGGTAAGGGTAAGGGTAAGGGTAAGGGTAAGCTTAAGGGTAAAAGCAAGGGTAAGGGTAAGGGTAAGGGTAAGGGTAAGGGTAAGGGTAAAGGTAAGGGTAAGCCTAAGGGTAAAATCAAGGGTAAGGGTAAGGGTAAGGGTAAGGGTAAGGGTAAGGGTAAGGGTAAGGGTAAGGGTAAGGGTAAGGGTAAGGGTAAGGGTAAGGGTAAGGGTAAGGGTAAGGGTAAGGGTAAGCTTAAGGGTAAAAGCAAGGGTAAGTGTAAGGGTAAGGGTAAGGGTAAGGGTAAGGGTAAGGTTAAGGGTAAGGGTAAGCTTAAGGGTAAAAGCAAGGGTAAGGGTAAGGGTAAGGGTAAGGGTAAGGGTAAGGGTAAGGGTAAGGGTAAGGGTAAGGGTAAGGGTAAGGGTAAGGGTAAGCTTAAGGGTAAAAGCAAGGGTAAGGGTAAGGGTAAGGGTAAGGGTAAGCTTAAGGGTAAAAGCAAGGGTAAGGGTAAGGGTAAGGGTAAGGGTAAGGGTAAGGGTAAAGGTAAGGGTAAGCCTAAGGGTAAAAGCAAGGGTAAGGGTAAGGGTAAGGGTAAGGGTAAGGGTAAGGGTAAGGGTAAGGGTAAGGGTAAGGGTAAGGGTAAGGGTAAGGGTAAGGGTAAGGGTAAGGGTAAGCTTAAGGGTAAAAGCAAGGGTGAGGGTAAGGGTAAGGGTAAGGGTAAGGGTAAGGGTAAGGGTAAGGGTAAGGGTAAGGGTAAGGGTAAGGGTAAGGGTAAGGGTAAGGGTAAGGGTAAGGGTAAGGGTAAGGGTAAGGGTAAGCCTAAGGGTAAAAGCAAGGGTAAGGGTAAGGGTAAGGGTAAGGGTAAGGGTAAGCTTAAGGGTAAAAGCAAGGGTAAGGGTAAGGGTAAGGGTAAGGGTAAGGGTAAGAGTAAGCTTAAGGGTAAAAGCAAGGGTAAGGGTAAGGGTAAGGGTAAGGGTAAGGGTAAGGGTAAGGGTAAAGGTAAGGGTAAGCCTAAGGGTAAAAGCAAGGGTATGGGTAAGGGTAAGGGTAAGGGTAAGGGTAAGGGTAAGGGTAAGGGTAAGGGTAAGGGTAAGGGTAAGCTTAAGTGTAAAAGCAAGGGTAAGGGTAAGGGTAAGGGTAAGGGTAAGGGTAAGGGTAAGGGTAAGCTTAAGGGTAAAAGCAAGGGTAAGGGTAAGGGTAAGGGTAAGGGTAAGGGTAAGGGTAAGGGTAAGGGTAAGGGTAAGGGTAAGGGTAAGGGTAAGGGTAAGGGTAAGGGTAAGGGTAAGGGTAAGCTTAAGGGTAAAAGCAAGGGTAAGGGTAAGGGTAAGGGTAAGGGTAAGGGTAAGGGTAAGGGTAAGGGTAAGCTTAAGTGTAAAAGCAAGGGTAAGGGTAAGGGTAAGGGTAAGGGTAAGGGTAAGGGTAAGGGTAAGGGTAAGGGTAAGGGTAAGGGTAAGCTTAAGGGTAAAAGCAAGGGTAAGGGTAAGGGTAAGGGTAAGGGTAAGGGTAAGGGTAAGGGTAAGGGTAAGGGTAAGGGTAAGGGTAAGGGTAAGGGTAAGACTAAGGGTAAAAGCAAGGGTAAGGGTAAGGGTAAGGGTAAGGGTAAGGGTAAGGGTAAGGGTAAGGGTAAGGGTAAGGGTAAGGGTAAGGGTAAGGGTAAGGGTAAGGGTAAGGGTAAGCCTAAGGGTAAAAGCAAGGGTAAGGGTAAGGGTAAGGGTAAGGGTAAGGGTAAGCTTAAGGGTAAAAGCAAGGGTAAGGGTAAGGGTAAGGGTAAGGGTAAGCTTAAGGGTAAAAGCAAGGGTAAGGGTAAGGGTAAGGGTAAGGGTAAGGGTAAGGGTAAAGGTAAGGGTAAGCCTAAGGGTAAAAGCAAGGGTAAGGGTAAGGGTAAGGGTAAGGGTAAGGGTAAGGGTAAGGGTAAGGGTAAGGGTAAGGGTAAGGGTAAGGGTAAGGGTAAGGGTAAGGGTAAGGGTAAGGGTAAGCTTAAGGGTAAAAGCAAGGGTAAGGGTAAGGGTAAGGGTAAGGGTAAGGGTAAGGGTAAGGGTAAGCTTAAGGGTAAAAGCAAGGGTAAGGGTAAGGGTAAGGGTAAGGGTAAGGGTAAGGGTAAGGGTAAGGGTAAGGGTAAGCTTAAGGGTAAAAGCAAGGGTAAGGGTAAGGGTAAGGGTAAGGGTAAGCTTAAGGGTAAAAGCAAGGGTAACGGTAAGGGTAAGGGTAAGGGTAAGGGTAAGGGTAAGGGTAAGGGTAAAGGTAAGGGTAAGCCTAAGGGTAAAAGCAAGGGTAAGGGTAAGGGTAAGGGTAAGGGTAAGGGTAAGGGTAAGGGTAAGGGTAAGGGTAAGGGTAAGGGTAAGGGTAAGGGTAAGGGTAAGGGTAAGGGTAAGGGTAAGCTTAAGGGTAAAAGCAAGGGTGAGGGTAAGGGTAAGGGTAAGGGTAAGGGTAAGGGTAAGGGTAAGGGTAAGGGTAAGGGTAAGGGTAAGGGTAAGGGTAAGGGTAAGGGTAAGGGTAAGGGTAAGGGTAAGGGTAAGGGTAAGGGTAAGCCTAAGGGTAAAAGCAAGGGTAAGGGTAAGGGTAAGGGTAAGGGTAAGGGTAAGCTTGAGGGTAAAAGCAAGGGTAAGGGTAAGGGTAAGGGTAAGGGTAAGGGTAAGGGTAAGGGTAAGCTTAAGGGTAAAAGTAAGGGTAAGGGTAAGGGTAAGGGTAAGGGTAAGGGTAAGGGTAAGGGTAAGGGTAAAGGTAAGGGTAAGCCTAAGGGTAAAAGCAAGGGTATGGGTAAGGGTAAGGGTAAGGGTAAGGGTAAGGGTAAGGGTAAGGGTAAGGGTAAGGGTAAGGGTAAGGGTAAGGGTAAGGGAAAGGGTAAGGGTAAGCTTAAGTGTAAAAGCAAGGGTAAGGGTAAGGGTAAGGGTAAGGGTAAGGGTAAGGGTAAGGGTAAGGGTAAGCTTAAGGGTAAAAGCAAGGGTAAGGGTAAGGGTAAGGGTAAGGGTAAGGGTAAGGGTAAGGGTAAGGGTAAGGGTAAGGGTAAGGGTAAGGGTAAGGGTAAGGGTAAGCTTAAGGGTAAAAGCAAGGGTAAGGGTAAGGGTAAGGGTAAGGGTAAGGGTAAGGGTAAGGGTAAGGGTAAGGGTAAGGGTAAGGGTAAGGGTAAGGGTAAGGGTAAGGGTAAGCTTAAGGGTAAAAGCAAGGGTAAGGGTAAGGGTAAGGGTAAGGGTAAGGGTAAGGGTAAGGGTAAGGGTAAGGGTAAGCCTAAGGGTAAAAGCAAGGGTAAGTGTAAGGGTAAAAGCAAGGGTAAGGGTAAGGGTAAGGGTAAGGGTAAGGGTAAGGGTAAGGGTAAGGGTAAGGGTAAGGGTAAGGGTAAGGGTAAGGGTAAGGGTAAGCTTAAGGGTAAAAGCAAGGGTAAGGGTAAGGGTAAGGGTAAGGGTAAGGGTAAGTGTAAGCTTAAGGGTAAAAGCAAGGGTAAGGGTAAGGGTAAGGGTAAAGGTAAGGGTAAGCCTTAGGGTAAAAGCAAGGGTAAGGGTAAGGGTAAGGGTAAGGGTAAGGGTAAGGGTAAGGGTAAGGGTAAGGGTAAGGGTAAGGGTAAGGGTAAGCTTAAGGGTAAAAGCAAGGGTGAGGGTAAGGGTAAGGGTAAGGGTAAGGGTAAGGGTAAGGGTAAGGGTAAGGGTAAGGGTAAGCTTAAGGGTAAAAGCAAGGGTAAGGGTAAGGGTAAGGGTAAGGGTAAGGGTAAGGGTAAGGGTAAGGGTAAGGGTAAGGGTAAGGGTAAGGGTAAGGGTAAGCTTAAGGGTAAAAGCAAGGGTAAGGGTTAGGGTAAGGGTAAGGGTAAGGGTAAGGGTAAGCTTGAGGGTAAAAGCAAGGGTAAGGGTAAGGGTAAGGGTAAGGGTAAAGGTAAGGGTAAGCCTAAGGGTAAAAGCAAGGGTAAGGGTAAGGGTAAGGGTAAGGGTAAGGGTAAGGGTAAGGGTAAGGGTAAAGGTAAGGGTAAGCCTTAGGGTAAAAGCAAGGGTAAGGGTAAGGGTAAGGGTAAGGGTAAGGGTAAGGGTAAGGGTAAGGGTAAGGGTAAGGGTAAGGGTAAGGGTAAGGGTAAGGGTAAGGGTAAG
This sequence comes from Myrrha octodecimguttata, assembly GCA_958510865.1. Classification (NCBI taxonomy): domain Eukaryota; kingdom Metazoa; phylum Arthropoda; class Insecta; order Coleoptera; family Coccinellidae; genus Myrrha; species Myrrha octodecimguttata. Next base: position 67,609 of record CAUEHS010000199.1, on the reverse strand, counting down.
GGTAAGCTTAAGGGTAAAAGCAAGGGTAAGGGTAAGGGTAAGGGTAAGGGTAAGGGTTAGGGTAAGGGTAAGGGTAAGGGTAAGGGTAAGGGTAAGCTTAAGGGTAAAAGCAAGGGTGAGGGTTAGGGTAAGGGTAAGGGTAAGGGTTAGGGTAAGGGTAAGGGTAAGGGTAAGGGTAAGCTTAAGGGTAAAAGCAAGGGTAAGGGTAAGGGTAAGGGTAAGGGTGAGGGTAAGGGTAAACCCTTAAGCTTACCCTTACCCTTACCCTTTCCCTCACCCTTACCCTTACCCTTACCCTTACCCTTACCCTTACCCTTGCTTTTACCCTTAAGCTTACCCTTGCCCTTACCCTTACCCTTACCCTTACCCTTACCCTTACCCTTACCCTTAACCTTGCTTTTACCCTTAGGCTTACTCTTAACCTTACTCTTACCCTTACCCTTATACTTACCCTTACCCTTACCCTTACCCTTACCCTTACCCTTACCCTTACCCTTACCCTTACCCTTACCCTTACCCTTACCCTTACCCTTACCCTTACCCTTACCCTTACCCTTACCCTTATTCTTACACTTACCCTTACCCTTACCCTTACCCTTACCCTTACCCTTACCCTTACCCTTACTCTTACCCTTACCCTTGCTTTTACCCTTAAGCTTACCCTTACCCTTACCCTTACCCTTACCCTTACCCTTACCCTTACCCTTACCCTAAACTTACCCTTACCCTTACCCTTAACCTTACCCTTACCCTTACCCTTACCCTTACCCTTACCCTTACCCTTACCCTTACCCTTACGCTTACCCTTACCCTTACCCTTACCCTTACCCTTACCCTTGCTTTTACCCTTAGGCTTACCCTTACCTTTACCCTTACCCTTACCCTTACCCTTACCCTTACCCTTACCCTTACCCTTACCCTTACCCTTACCCTTACACTTACTTTTACCCTTAGGCTTACCCTTACCTTTACCCTTACCCTTACCCTTACCCTTACTCTTACCCTTACCCCTACCCTTACCCTTACCCTTACCCTTACCCTTACCCTTACCCTTACCCTTACCCTTACCCTTACCCTTACCCTTACCCTTACCCTTACCCTTACCATTACCCTTAAGCTTACCCTTACCCTTACCCTTACCCTTATTCTTACCCTTACCCTTACCCTTACCCTTACCCTTACCCTTACCCTTACCTTTACCCTTACCCTTACCCTTGCTTTTACCCTTAAGCCTAAGGGTAAAAGCAAGGGTAAGGGTAAGGGTAAGGGTAAGCTTAAGGGTAAAAGCAAGGGTAAATGTAAGGGTAAGAGTAAGAATAAGGGTAAGGGTAAGGGTAAGGGTAAGGGTAAGGGTAAGGGTAAGGGTAAGGGTAAGGGTAAGGGTAAGGGTAAGGGTAAGGGTAAGGGTAAGGGTAAGGATAAGGGTAAGGGTAAGGGTAAGGGTAAGAATAAGGGTAAGGGTAAGGGTAAGGGTAAGGGTAAGGGTAAGGGTAAGCTTAAGGGTAAAAGCAAGGGTAAGGGTAAGGGTAAGGGTAAGGGTAAGGGTAAAGGTAAGGGTAAGCCTAAGGGTAAAAGCAAGGGTAAGGGTAAGGGTAAGAGTAAGAATAGAGGTTACCCTTCTTACTCTTACCCTTACCCTAACCCTTGCTTTTACCCTTAAGCTTACCCTTACCCTTACCCTTACCCTTACCCTTAAGCTTACCCTTACCCTTACCCTTACCCTTACCCTTACCCTTACCCTTACCCTTACCCTTACCCTTACCCTTGCTTTTACCCTTAAGCTTACCCTTGGCCTTACCCTTACCCTTAAGCTTACCCTTACCCTTACCCTTACCCTTGCCCTTACCCTTACCCTTACCCTTGCTTTTACCCTTAAGCTTACCCTTACCCTTACCCTTACCCTTACCCTTACCCTTAACCTTACCCTTACCCTTACCCTTACCCTTGCTTTTACCCTTAGGCTTACCCTTACCTTTACCCTTACCCTTACCCTTACTCTTACCCTTACCCTTACCCTTACCCTTGCTTTACCCTTAAGCTTACCCTTACCCTTACCCTTACCCTTACCCTTACCCTTACCCTTACCCTTACCCTTACCCTTACCCTTACCCTTACCCTTACCCTTACCCTTACCCTTACCCTTACCCTTACCCTTGCTTTTACCCTTAAGCTTACCCTTACCCTTACCCTTACCCTTACCCTTACCCTTACCCTTACCCTTACCCTTGCTTTTACCCTTGAGCTTACCCTTACCCTTACCCTTACCCTTACCCTTACCCTTACCCTTACCCTTACCCTTACCCTTACCCTTGCTTTTACCCTTAGGCTTACCCTTACCTTTACCCTCACCCTTACCCTTACCCTTACCCTTACCCTTACCCTTACCCTTGCTTTTACCCTTAAGCTTACCCTTACCCTTACCCTTACCCTTACCCTTACCCTTACCCTTTCCCTTACCTTTACCCTTACCCTTTTCCTTGCTTTTACCCTTAAGCTTACCCTTACCCTTACCCTTACCCTTACCTTTACCCTTACCCTTACCCTTACCCTTACCCATACCCTTGCTTTTACCCTTAAGCTTACCCTTACCCTTACCCTTACCCTTACCCTTACCCTTAACCTTACCCTTACCCTTACCCTTACCCTTACCCTTACCCTTACCCTTACCCTTACCCTTACCCTTACCCTTGCTTTTACCCTTAAGCTTACCCTTACCCTTACCCTTACCCTTACCCTTACCCTTACCCTTACCCTTGCTTTTACCCTTAAGCTTACCCTTACCCTTACCCTTACCCTTACCCTTACCCTTGCTTTTACCCTTAAGCTTACCTTTACCCTTACCCTTTTCCTTACCCTTAAGCTTAACCTTACCCTTACCCTTACCCTTACCCTTACCCTTACCCTTGCTTTTACCCTTAAGCTTACCCTTACCCTTACCCTTACCCTTACCCTTACACTTACCCTTACCCTTACCCTTACCCTTACCCTTACCCTTACCCTTGCACTTACCCTAAGGCTTACCCTTACCTTTACCCTTACCCTTACCCTTACCCTTACCCTTACCCTTACCCTTACCCTTACCCTTACCCTTACCCTTACCCTTACCCTTGCTTTTACCCTTAAGCTTAGCCTTACCCTTACCCTTACCCTTACCCTTACCCTTACCCTTACCCTTGCTTTTACCCTAAAGCTTACCCTTACCCTTACCCTTACCCTTACCCTTACCCTTACCCTTACCCTTACCCTTACCCTAACCCTTACCCTTACCCTTGCTTTTACCCTTAAGCTTACCCTTACCCTTACCCTTACCCTTACCCTTACCCTTACCCTTACCCTTACCCTTACCCTTACCCTTACCCTTACCCTTGCTTTTACCCTTAAGCTTACCCTTACCCTTACCCTTACCCTTACCCTTACCCTTACCCTTACCCTTACTCTTACCCTTACCCTTACCCTTACCCTTACCCTTACCCTTACCCTTACCCTTACCCTTGCTTTTACCCTTAGGCTTACCCTTACCTTTACCCTTACCCTTACCCTTACCCTTACCCTTACCCTTACCCTTACCCTTACCCTTGCTTTTACCCTTAAGCTTACCCTTACCCTTACCCTTACCCTTACCCTTACCCTAACCCTTACCCTTGCTTTTACCCTTAAGCTTACCCTTACCCTTACCCTTACCCTTACCCTTACCCTTGCTTTTACCCTTAGGCTTACCCTTACCCTTACCCTTACCCTTACCCTTGCTTTTACCCTTAAGCTTACCCTTACCCTTACCCTTACCCTTACCCTTACCCTTACCCTTACCCTTACCCTTACCCTTACCCTTACCCTTACCCTTACCCTTACCCTTACCCTTACCCTTACCCTTACCCTTACCCTTACCCTTACCCTTACCCTTACCCTTACCCTTACCCTTACCCTTACCCTTACCCTTACCCTTACCCTTACCCTTACCCTTACCCTTACCCTTACCCTTGCTTTTACCCTTAGGCTTACCCTTACCTTTACCCTTACCCTTACCCTTACCCTTACCCTTACCCTTACCCTTACCCTTGCTTTTACCCTTAAGCTTACCCTTAAGCTTACCCTTACCCTTACCCTTACCCTTACCCTTACCCTTACCCTTACCCTTACCCTTACCCTTACCCTTACCCTTACCCTTACCCTTACCCTTACCCTTACCCTTACCCTTACCCTTACCCTTACCCTTACCCTTACCCTTGCTTTTACCCTTAAGCTTACCCTTACCCTTACCCTTACCCTTACCCTTACCCTTAACCTTACCCTTACCCTTACCCTTACCCTTGCTTTTACCCTTAGGCTTACCCTTACCTTTACCCTTATCCTTACCCTTACCCTTACCCTTACCCTTACCCTTACCCTTACCCTTGCTTTTACCCTTAAGCTTACCCTTACCCTTACCCTCACCCTTACCCTTACCCTTACCCTTACCCTTACCCTTACCCTTACCCTTACCCTTACCCTTACCCTTACCCTTACCCTTGCTTTTACCCTTAAGCTTACCCTTACCCTTACCCTTACCCTTACCCTTACCCTTACCCTTACCCCTACCCTTGCTTTTACCCTTAAGCTTAACCTTACCCTTACCCTTACCCTTACCCTTACCCTTACCCTTACCCTTGCTTTTACCCTTAAGCTTACCCTTACCCTTACCCTTACCCTTACCCTTACCCTTACCCTTGCTTTTACCCTTAAGCTTACCCTTACCCTTACCCTTACCCTTACCCTTACCCTTACCCTTACCCTTGCTTTTACCCTTAGGCTTACCCTTACCCTTACCCTTACCCTTACCCTTGCTTTTACCCTTAAGCTTACCCTTACACTTACCCTTACCCTTACCCTTACCCTTACCCTTACCCTTACCTTTACCCTTACCCTTGTCCTTGCTTTTACCCTTAAGCTTACCCTTACCCTTACCCTTACCCTTACCCTTACCCTCACCCTTACCCTTGCTTTTACCCTTAAGCTTACCCTTACCCTTACCCTTACACTTACCCTTACCCTTACCCTTACCCTAACCCTTACTCTTACCCTTACCCTAACCCTTGCTTTTACCCTTAAGCTTACCCTTACCCTTACCCTTACCCTTACCCTTAAGCTTACCCTTACCCTTACCCTTACCCTTACCCTTACCCTTACCCTTACCCTTACCCTTACCCTTACCCTTGCTTTTACCCTTAAGCTTACCCTTGGCCTTACCCTTACCCTTAAGCTTACCCTTACCCTTACCCTTACCCTTACCCTTACCCTTACCCTTACCCTTGCTTTTACCCTTAAGCTTACCCTTACCCTTACCCTTACCCTTACCCTTAACCTTAACCTTACCCTTACCCTTACCCTTACCCTTGCTTTTACCCTTAGGCTTACCCTTACCTTTACCTTTACTCTTACCCTTACCCTTACCCTTACCCTTACCCTTACCCTTGCTTTTACCGTTAAGCTTACCCTTACCCTTACCCTTACCCTTACCCTTACCCTTACCCTTACCCTTACCCTTACCCTTACCCTTACCCTTACCCTTGCTTTTACCCTTAGGCTTACCCTTACCTTTACCCTCACCCTTACCCTTACCCTTACCCTTACCCTTGCTTTTACCCTTAAGCTTACCCTTACCCTTACCCTTACCCTTACCCTTACCCTTACCCTTTCCCTTACCTTTACCCTTACCCTTTCCCTTGCTTTTACCCTTAAGCTTACCCTTACCCTTACCCTTACCCTTACCTTTACCCTTACCCTTACCCTTACCCTTACCCTTACCCTTGCTTTTACCCTTAAGCTTACCCTTACCCTTACCCTTACCCTTACCCTTACCCTTACCCTTACCCTTACCCTTACCCTTACCCTTACCCTTACCCTTACCCTTACCCTTACCCTTACCCTTACCCTTACCCTTACCCTTACCCTTACCCTTACCCTTGCTTTTACCCTTAAGCTTACCCTTACCCTTATCCTTACCCTTACCCTTACCCTTACCCTTACCCTTGCTTTTACCCTTAAGCTTACCCTTACCCTTACCCTTACCCTTACCCTTGCTTTTACCCTTAAGCTTACCCTTACCCTTACCCTTTGCCTTACCCTTAAGCTTAACCTTACCCTTACCCTTACCCTTACCCTTACCCTTACCCTTACCCTTACCCTTGCTTTTACCCTTAAGCTTACCCTTACCCTTACCCTTACCCTTACCCTTACACTTACCCTTACCCTTACCCTTACCCTTACCCTTACCCTTGCATTTACCCTTAGGCTTACCCTTACCTTTACCCTTACCCTTACCCTTACCCTTACCCTTACCCTTACCCTTACCCTTACCCTTACCCTTGCTTTTACCCTTAAGCTTACCCTTACCCTTACCCTTACCCTTACCCTTACCCTTACCCTTGCTTTTACCCTAAAGCTTACCCTTACCCTTACCCTTACCCTTACCCTTACCCTTACCCTTACCCTTACCCTTACCCTTACCCTTACCCTTACCCTTGCTTTTACCCTTAAGCTTACCCTTACCCTTACCCTTACCCTTACCCTTACCCTTACCCTTACCCTTACCCTTACCCTTACCCTTACCCTTACCCTTACCCTCACCCTTGCTTTTACCCTTAGGCTTACCCTTACCTTTACCCTTACCCTTACCCTTACCCTTACCCTTACCCTTACCCTTACCCTTACCCTTGCTTTTACCCTTAAGCTTACCCTTACCCTTACCCTTACCCTTACCCTTACCCTTACCCTTGCTTTTACCCTTAAGCTTACCCTTACCCTTACCCTTACCCTTACCCTTACCCTTACCCTTACCCTTGCTTTTACCCTTAGGCTTACCCTTACCCTTACCCTTACCCTTGCTTTTACCCTTAAGCTTACCCTTACCCTTACCCTTACCCTTACCCTTACCCTTACCCTTACCCTTACCCTTACCCTTACCCTTACCCTTACCCTTACCCTTACCCTTACCCTTACCCTTACCCTTACCCTTACCCTTACCCTTACCCTTACCCTTGCTTTTACCCTTAGGCTTACCCTTACCTTTTCCCTTACCCTTACCCTTACCTTTACCCTTACCCTTACCCTTACCCTTGCTTTTACCCTTAAGCTTACCCTTACCCTTACCCTTACCCTTACCCTCACCCTTACCCTTGCTTTTACCCTTAAGCTTACCCTTACCCTTACCCTTACCCTTACCCTTACCCTTACCCTTACCCTTACCCTCACCCTTACCCTCACCCTTGCTTTTACCCTTAAGCTTACCCTTACCCTTACCCTTACCCTTACCCTTACCCTTACCCTTGCTTTTACCCTTAAGCTTACCCTTACCCTTACCCTTACCCTTACCCTTACCCTCACCCTTACCCTTGCTTTTACCCTTAGGCTTACCCTTACCCTTACCCTTACCCTTACCCTTACCCTTACCCTTGCTTTTACCCTTAAGCTTACCCTTACCCTTACCCTTACCCTTACCCTTACCCTTACCCTTACCCTTACCCTTAGCCTTACCCTTACCCTTACCCTTGCTTTTACCCTTAGGCTTACCCTTACCTTTACCCTTACCCTTACCCTTACCCTTACCCTTACCCTTACCCTTACCCTTACCCTTGCTTTTACCCTTAAGCTTACCCTAACCCTTACCCTTACCCTTACCCTTACCCTTACCCTTACCCTTGCTTTTACCCTTAAGCTTACCCTTACCCTTACCCTTACCCTTAGCCTTAAGCTTACCCTTACCCTTACCCTTACCCTTACCCTTACCCTTACCCTTACCCTTACCCTTACCCTTACCCTTACCCTTACCCTTACCCTTACCCTTGATTTTACCCTTAAGCTTACCCTTACCCTTACCCTGACCCTTACCCTTAAGCTTACCCTTACCCTTACCCTTACCCTTACCCTTACCCTTGCTTTTACCCTTAAGCTTACCCTTACCCTTACCCTTACCCTTAAGCTTACCCTTACCCTTACCCTTACCCTTACCCTTACCCTTACCCTTACCCTTACCCTTGCTTTTACCCTTAAGCTTACCCTTACCCTTACCCTTACCCTTACCCTTAAGCTTACCCTTACCCTTACCCTTACCCTTACCCTTACCCTTACCCTTACCCTTACCCTTACCCTTACCCTTACCCTTGCTTTTACCCTTAAGCTTACCCTTACCCTTACCCTTACCCTTACCCTTACCCTTACCTTTACCCTTACCCTTACCCTTACCCTTACCCTTACCCTTACCCTTACCCTTACCCTTACCCTTGCTTTAACCCTTAAGCTTACCCTTACCCTTACCCTTACCCTTGCTTTTACCCTTAAGCTTACCCTTACCCTTACCCTTACCCTTACCCTTGCTTTACCCTTAGGCTTACCCTTACCCTTACCCTTACCCTTACCCTTGCTTTTACCCTTAAGCTTACCCTTACCCTTACCCTTACCCTTACCCTTACCCTTACCCTTACCCTTACCCTTACCCTTACCCTTACCCTTACCCTTACCCTTACCCTTACCTTTACCCTTACCCTTGCTTTTACCCTTAGGCTTACCCTTACCTTTACCCTTACCCTTACCCTAACCCTTACCCTTACCCTTACCCTTACCCTTACCCTTACCCTTACCCTTACCCTTGCTTTTACCCTTAAGCTTACCCTTACCCTTACCCTTACCCTTACCCTTACCCTTAACCTTACCCTTGCTTTTACCCCCAAGCTTACCCTTACCCTTACCCTTACCCTCACCCTTACCCTTACCCTTACCCTTGCTTATACCCTTAAGCTTACCCTTACCCTTACCCTTACCCTTACCCTTACCCTTACCCTTACCCTTACCCTTACCCTTGCTTTTACCCTTAGGCTTACCCTTACCTTTACCCTTACCCTTACCCTTACCCTTACCCTTGCTTTTACCCTCAAGCTTACCCTTACCCTTACCCTTACCCTTACCCTAACCCTTACCCTTGCTTTAACCCTTAAGCTTACCCTTACCCTTACCCTTACCCTTACCCTTACCCTTACCCTTACCCTTGCTTTTACCCTTAAGCTTACCCTTACCCTTACCCTTACCCTTACCCTTACCCTTACCCTTACCCTTACCCTTACCCTTACCCTTACCCTTACCCTTACCCTTACCCTTACCCTTACCCTTACCCTTGCTTTTACCCTTAAGCTTACCCTTACCCTTACCCTTACCCTTACCCTTACCCTTACCCTTACCCTTACCCTTACCCTTACCCTTGCTTTTACCCTAAGGCTTACCCTTACCTTTACCCTTACCCTTACCCTTACCCTTGCTTTTACCCTTAAGCTTACACTTACCCTTACCCTTACCCTTACCCTTACCCTCACCCTTGCTTTTACCCTTAGGCTTACCCTTACCTTTACCCTTACCCTTACCCTTACCCTTACCCTTACCCTTACCCTTACCCTTACCCTTGCTTTTACCCTTAAGCTTACCCTTACCCTTACCCTTACCCTTACCCTTACCCTTACCCTTGCTTTTACCCTTAAGCTTACCCTTACCCTTACCCTTACCCTTACCCTTACCCTTACCCTTACCCTTGCTTTTACCCTTAGGCTTACCCTTACCCTTACCCTTACCCTTGCTTTTACCCTTAAGCTTACCCTTACCCTTACCCTTACCCTTACCCTTACCCTTACCCTTACCCTTACCCTTACCCTTACCCTTACCCTTACCCTTACCCTTACCCTTACCCTTACCCTTACCCTTACCCTTACCCTTACCCTTGCTTTTACCCTTAGGCTTACCCTTACCTTTACCCTTACCCTTACCCTTACCTTTACCCTTACCCTTACCCTTACCCTTGCTTTTACCCTTAAGCTTACCCTTACCCTTACCCTTACCCTTACCCTCACCCTTACCCTTGCTTTTACCCTTAAGCTTACCCTTACCCTTACCCTTACCCTTACCCTTACCCTTACCCTTACCCTTACCCTTACCCTCACCCTTACCCTCACCCTTGCTTTTACCCTTAAGCTTACCCTTACCCTTACCCTTACCCTTACCCTTACCCTTACCCTTGCTTTTACCCTTAAGCTTACCCTTACCCTTACCCTTACCCTTACCCTTACCCTCACCCTTACCCTTGCTTTTACCCTTAGGCTTACCCTTACCCTTACCCTTACCCTTACCCTTACCCTTACCCTTGCTTTTACCCTTAAGCTTACCCTTACCCTTACCCTTACCCTTACCCTTACCCTTACCCTTACCCTTACCCTTAGCCTTACCCTTACCCTTACCCTTGCTTTTACCCTTAGGCTTACCCTTACCTTTACCCTTACCCTTACCCTTACCCTTACCCTTACCCTTACCCTTACCCTTACCCTTACCCTTGCTTTTACCCTTAAGCTTACCCTAACCCTTACCCTTACCCTTACCCTTACCCTTACCCTTACCCTTGCTTTTACCCTTAAGCTTACCCTTACCCTTACCCTTACCCTTACCCTTAAGCTTACCCTTACCCTTACCCTTACCCTTACCCTTACCCTTACCCTTACCCTTACCCTTACCCTTACCCTTACCCTTGATTTTACCCTTAAGCTTACCCTTACCCTTACCCTTACCCTTACCCTTAAGCTTACCCTTACCCTTACCCTTACCCTTACCCTTACCCTTGCTTTTACCCTTAAGCTTACCCTTACCCTTACCCTTACCCTTACCCTTAAGCTTACCCTTACCCTTACCCTTACCCTTACCCTTACCCTTACCCTTACCCTTGCTTTTACCCTTAAGCTTACCCTTACCCTTACCCTTACCCTTACCCTTAAGCTTACCCTTACCCTTACCCTTACCCTTACCCTTACCCTTACCCTTACCCTTACCCTTACCCTTGCTTTTACCCTTAAGCTTACCCTTACCCTTACCCTTACCCTTACCCTTACCCTTACCTTTACCCTTACCCTTACCCTTACCCTTACCCTTACCCTTACCCTTACCCTTACCCTTACCCTTGCTTTAACCCTTAAGCTTACCCTTACCCTCACCCTTACCCTTACCCTTACCCTTGCTTTTACCCTTAAGCTTACCCTTACCCTTACCCTTACCCTTACCCTTGTTTTACCCTTAGGCTTACCCTTACCCTTACCCTTACTCTTACCCTTGCTTTTACCCTTAAGCTTACCCTTACCCTTACCCTTACCCTTACCCTTACCCTTACCCTTACCCTTACCCTTACCCTTACCCTTACCCTTACCCTTACCCTTACCCTTACCCTTACCCTTACCTTTACCCTTACCCTTGCTTTTACCCTTAGGCTTACCCTTACCTTTACCCTTACCCTTACCCTTACCCTTACCCTTACCCTTACCCTTACCCTTACCCTTACCCTTACCCTTACCCTTGCTTTTACCCTTAAGCTTACCCTTACCCTTACCCTTACCCTTACCCTTACCCTTAACCTTACCCTTGCTTTTACCCTCAAGCTTACCCTTACCCTTACCCTTACCCTCACCCTTACCCTTACCCTTACCCTTGCTTATACCCTTAAGCTTACCCTTACCCTTACCCTTACCCTTACCCTTACCCTTACCCTTACCCTTACCCTTACCCTTGCTTTTACCCTTAGGCTTACCCTTACCTTTACCCTTACCCTTACCCTTACCCTTACCCTTGCTTTTACCCTCAAGCTTACCCTTACCCTTACCCTAACCCTTACCCTTGCTTTAACCCTTAAGCTTACCCTTACCCTTACCCTTACCCTTACCCTTACCCTTACCCTTACCCTTGCTTTTACCCTTAAGCTTACCCTTACCCTTACCCTTACCCTTACCCTTACCCTTACCCTTACCCTTACCCTTACCCTTACCCTTACCCTTACCCTTACCCTTGCTTTTACCCTTAAGCTTACCCTTACCCTTACCCTTACCCTTACCCTTACCCTTACCCTTACCCTTACCCTTACCCTTACCCTTACCCTTACCCTTGCTTTTACCCTAAGGCTTACCCTTACCTTTACCCTTACCCTTACCCTTACCCTTGCTTTTACCCTTAAGCTTACACTTACCCTTACCCTTACCCTTACCCTTACCCTTACCCTTGCTTTTACCCTTAAGCTTACCCTTACCCTTACCCTTACCCTTACCCTTACCCTTACCCTTACCCTTACCCTTACCCTTACCCTTGCTTTTACCCTTACCCTTACCCTTGCTTTTACCCTTAGGCTTACCCTTACCCTTACCCTTACCCTTACCCTTACCCTTACCCTCACCCTTACCCTTGCTCTTACCCTTAAGCTTACCCTTACCCTTACCCTTACCCTTACCCTTACCCTTACCCTTACCCTTACCCTTGCTTTTACCCTTAAGCTTACCCTTACCCTTACCCTTACCCTTACCCTTACCCTTACCCTTACCCTTACCCTTACCCTTACCCTTACCCTTACCCTTACCCTTACCCTTACCCTTACCCTTGCTTTTACCCTTAAGCTTACCCTTACCCTTACCCTTACCCTTACCCTTACCCTTACCCTTACCCTTACCCTTACCCTTACCCTTACCCTTACCCTTACCCTTACCCTTACCCTTGCTTTTACCCTTAAGCTTATCCTTACCCTTACCCTTACCCTTACCCTTACCCTTACCCTTACCCTTACCCTTACCCTTACCCTTACCCTTACCCTTACCCTTACCCTTACCCTTACCCTTACCCTTACCCTTACCCTTACCCTTACCCTTACCCATACCCTTGCTTTTACCCTTAGGCTTACCCTTACCTTTACCCTTACCCTTACCCTTACCCTTACCCTTACCCTTACCCTTGCTTTTACCCTTAAGCTTACCCTTACCCTTACCCTTACCCTTACCCTTACCCTTACCCTTACCCTTGCTTTTACCCTTAAGCTTACCCTTACCCTTACCCTTACCCTTACCCTTACCCTTGCTTTTACCCTTAGGCTTACCCTTACCCTTACCCTTACCCTTACCCTTACCCTTACCCTTACCCTTACCCTTACCCTTACCCTTACCCTTACCCTTACCCTTACCCTTACCCTTACCCTTACCCTTACCCTTACCCTCACCCTTGCTTTTACCCTTAAGCTTACCCTTACCCTTACCCTTACCCTTACCCTTACCCTTACCCTTACCCTTACCCTTACCCTTACCCTTACCCTTACCCTTACCCTTACCCTTACCCTTGCTTTTACCCTTAGGCTTACCCTTACCTTTACCCTTACCCTTACCCTTACCCTTACCCTTACCCTTACCCTTACCCTTACCCTTGCTTTTACCCTTAAGCTTACCCTTACCCTTACCCTTACCCTTACCCTTGCTTTTACCCTTAAGCTTACCCTTACCCTTACCCTTACCCTTACCCTTACCCTTACCCTTACCCTTACCCTTACCCTTACCCTTGGTTTTACCCTTAAGCTTACCCTTACCCTTACCCTTACCCTTACCCTTACCCTTACCCTTACCCTTGCTTTTACCCTTAAGCTTACCCTTACCCTTACCCTTACCCTTACCCTTACCCTTACCCTTACCCTTACCCTTACCCTTAACCTTACCCTTACCCTTACCCTTACCCTTACCCTTACCCTTACCCTTACCCTTGCTTTTACCCTTAGGCTTACCCTTACCTTTACCCTTACCCTTACCCTTACCCTTACCCTTACCCTTACCCTTGCTTTTACCCTTAAGCTTACCCTTACCCTTACCCTTACCCTTACCCTTACCCTTACCCTTACCCTTGCTTTTACCCTTAAGCTTACCCTTACCCTTACCCTTACCTTTACCCTTACCCTTGCTTTTACCCTTAGGCTTACCCTTACCCTTACCCTTACCCTTACCCTTGCTTTTACCCTTAAGCTTACCCTTACACTTACCCTTACCCTTACCCTTACCCTTACCCTTACCCTTACCCTTACCCTTACCCTTACCCTTACCCTTACCCTTGCTTTTACCCTTAGGCTTACCCTTACCTTTACCCTTACCCTTACCCTTACCCTTACCCTTACCCTTACCCTTACCCTTACCCTTACCCTTACCCTTACCCTTGCTTTTACTCTTAAGCTTACCCTTACCCTTACCCTTACCCTTACCCTTACCATTGCTTTTACCCTTAAGCTTACCCTTACCCTTACCCTTACCCTTACCCTTACCCTCACCCTTACCCTTACCCTTACCCTTGCTTATACCCTTAAGCTTACCCTTACCCTTACCCTTACCCTTACCCTTACCCTTACCCTTACCCTTACCCTTACCCTTACCCTTACCCTTACCCTTACCCTTGCTTTTACCCTTAGGCTTACCCTTACCTTTACCCTTACCCTTTCCCTTACCCTTACCCTTACCCTTACCCTTACCCTTACCCTTACCCTTACCCTTACCCTTGCTTTTACCCTTAAGCTTACCCTTACCCTTACCCTTACCCTTACCCTTACCCTAACCCTTACCCTTGCTTTTACCCTTTAGCTTACCCTTACCCTTACCCTTACCCTTACCCTTACCCTTACCCTTACCCTTACCCATACCCTTACCCTTACCCTTACCCTTACCCTTACCCTTACCCTTACCCTTACCCTTACCCTTGCTTTTACCCTTAAGCTTACCCTTACCCTTACCCTTACCCTTACCTTCACCCTTACCCTTACCCTTACCCTTACCCTTGCTTTTACCCTTAAGCTTACCCTTACCCTTACCCTTACCCTTACCCTTGCTTTTACCCTTAGGCTTACCCTTACCTTTACCCTTACCCTTACCCTTACCCTTACCCTTACCCTTACCCTTACCCTTACCCTTACCCTTACCCTTACCCTTACCCTTACACTTGCTTTTACCCTTAAGCTTACCCTTACCCTTACCCTTACCCTTACCCTTACCCTTGCTTTTACCCTTAAGCTTACCCTTACCCTTACCCTTACCCTTACCCTTACCCTTGCTTTTACCCTTAGGCTTACCCTTACCCTTACCCTTACCCTTACCCTTGCTTTCACCCTTAAGCTTACCCTTACCCTTACCCTTACTCTTACCCTTACCCTTACCCTTACCCTTACCCTTACCCTTACCCTTACCCTTACCCTTGCTTTTACCCTTAGGCTTACCCTTACCTTTACCCTTACCCTAACCCTTACCCTTACCCTCACCCTTACACTTACCCTTACCCTTGCTTTTACCCTTAAGCTTACCCTCACCCTTACCCTTACCCTTACCCTTACCCTTACCCTTACCCTTGCTTTTACCCTTAAGCTTACCCTTACCCTTACCCTTACCCTTACCCTTACCCTTACCCTTACCCTTACCCTTACCCTTACCCTTACCCTTACCCTTGCTTTTACCCTTAAGCTTACCCTTACCCTTACCCTTACCCTTACCCTTACCCTAACCCTTACCCTTGCTTTTACCCTTAAGCTTACCCTTACCCTTACCCTTACCCTTACCCTTACCCTTACCCTTACCTTTACCCTTACCCTTACCCTTACCCTTACCCTTACCCTTACCCTTACCCTTACCCTTACCCTTACCCTTACCCTTGCTTTTACCCTTAAGCTTACCCTTACCCTTACCCTTACCCTTACCCTTACCCTTACCCTTACCCTTACCCTTACCCTTGCTTTTACCCTTAAGCTTACCCTTACCCTTACCCTTACCCTTACCCTTACCCTTACCCTTACCCTTACCCTTGCTTTTACCCTTAGGCTTACCCTTACCTTTACCCTTACCCTTACCCTTACCCTTACCCTTACCCTTACCCTTACACTTGCTTTTACCCTTAAGCTTACCCTCACCCTTACCCTTACCCTTACCCTTACCCTTACCCTTACCCTTACCCTTGCTTTTACCCTTAAGCTTACCCTTACCCTTACCCTTACCCTAACCCTTACCCTTGCTTTTACCCTTAGGCTTACCCTTACCCTTACCCTTACCCTTACCCTTGCTTTTACCCTTAAGCTTACCCTTACCCTTACCCTTACTCTTACCCTTACCCTTACCCTTACCCTTACCCTTACCCTTACCCTTACCCTTACCCTTACCCTTACCCTTACCCTTACCCTTGCTTTTACCCTTAGGCTTACCCTTACCTTTACCCTTACCCTAACCCTTACCCTTACCCTTACCCTTACCCTTACCCTTGCTTTTACCCTTAAGCTTACCATTACCCTTACCCTTACCCTTACCCTTACCCTTACCCTTGCTTTTACCCTTAAGCTTACCCTTACCCTTACCCTTACCCTTACCCTTACCCTTACCCTTACCCTTACCCTTACCCTTACCCTTACCCTTACCCTTACCCTTGCTTTCACCCTTAAGCTTACCCTTACCCTTACCCTTACCCTTACCCTTACCCTTACCCTTACCCTTACCCTTATCCTTGCTTTTACCCTTAGGCTTACCCTTACCTTTACCCTTACCCTTACCCTTACCCTTACCCTTACCCTTGCTTTTACCCTTAAGCTTACCCTTACCCTTACCCTTACCCTTACCCTTAAGCTTACCCTTACCCTTACCCTTACCCTTACCCTTACCCTTACCCTTACCCTTACCCTTACCCTTGCTTTTACCCTTAAGCTTACCCTTACCCTTACCCTTACCCTTAACCTTACCCTTAACCTTACCCTTGCTTTTACCCTTAAGCTTACCCTTACCCTTACCCTTACCCTTACCCTTAAGCTTTCCCTTACCCTTACCCTTACCCTTAACCTTACCCTTACCCTTACCCTTACCCTTACCCTTACCCTTACCCTTACCCTTACCCTTACCCTTACCCTTACCCTTACCCTTGCTTTTACCCTTAAGCTTACCCTTACCCTTACCCTTACCCTTACCCTTAAGCTTACCCTTACCCTTACCCTTACCCTTACCCTTACCCTCACCCTCACCCTTACCCCTGCTTTTACCCTTAAGCTTACCCTTACCCTTACCCTTACCCTTACCCTTACCCTTACCCTTAAGCTTACCCTTACTCTTACCCTTACCCTTACCCTTACCCTTACCCTTGCTTTTACCCTTAAGCTTACCCTTACCCTTACCCTTACCCTTACCCTTAAGCTTACCCTTACCCTTACCCTTACCCTTACCCTTACCCTTACCCTTACCCTTACCCTTACCCTTACCCTTGCTTTTACCCTTAAGCTTACCCTTACCCTTACCCTTACCCTTACCCTTGCTTTTACCCTTAAGCTTACCCTTACCCTTACCCTTACCCTTAAGCTTACCCTTACCCTTACCCTTACCCTTACCCTTACCCTTACCCTTACCCTTACCCTTACCCTTACCCTTACCCTTACCCTTACCCTTGCTTTTACCCTTAAGCTTACCCTCACCCTTACCCTTCACCTTACCCTTACCCTTACCCTTACCCTTACCCTTACCCTTGCTTTTACGCTTAGGCTTACCCTTACCTTTACCCTTACCCTTACCCTTACCCTTACCCTTACCCTTACCCTTACCCTTACCCTTACCCTTACCCTTACCCTTACCTTTACCCTTACCCTTGCTTTTACCCTTAAGCTTACCCTTACCCTTACCCTTACCCTTACCCTTACCCTTACCCTTGCTTTTACCCTTAAGCTTACCCTTACCCTTACCCTTACCCTTACCCTTACCCTTACCCTTACCCTTACCCTTACCCTTACCCTTACCCTTACCCTTACCCTAACCCTTACCCTTACCCTTACCCTTACCCTTACCATTGCTTTTACCCTTAGGCTTACCCTTACCTTTACCCTTACCCTTACCCTTACCCTTACCCTTACCCTTGCTTTTACCCTTAAGCTTACCCTTACCCTTACCCTTACCCTTACCCTTACCCTTACCCTTACCCTTACCCTTACCCTTACCCTTACCCTTGCTTTTACCCTTAAGCTTACCCTTACCCTTACCCTTACCCTTACCCTTACCCTTACCCTTACCCTTACCCTTACCCCCACCCTTGCTTTTACCCTTAAGCTTACCCTTACCCTTACCCTTACCCTTACCCTTACCCTTACCCTTGCTTTTACCCTAAAGCTTACCCTTACCCTTGCTTTTACCCTTAGGCTTACCCTTACCCTTACCCTTACCCTTACCCTTGCTTTTACCCTTAAGCTTACCCTTACCCTTACCCTTACCCTTACTCTTACCCTTACCCTTACCCTTACCCTTACCCTTGCTTTTACCCTTAGGCTTACCCTTACCTTTACCCTTACCCTTACCCTTACCCTTACCCTTACCCTTACCCTTACCCTTACCCTTACCCTTGCTTTTACCCTTAAGCTAACCCTTACCCTTACCCTTACCCTTACCCTTACCCTTTACCTTACCCTTACCCTTGCTTTTACCCTTAAGCTCACCCTTACCCTTACCCTTACCCTTACCCTTACACTTACCCTTACCCTGACCCTTACCCTTGCTTTTACCCCTAAGCTTACCCTTACCCTTACCCTTACCCTTACCCTTAAGCTTACCCTTACCCTAACCCTTACCCTTACCCTTACCCTTACCCTTACCCTTGCTTTTACCCTTAAGCTTACCCTTACCCTTTCCCTTACCCTTGCTTTTACCCTTAAGCTTACCCTTACCCTTACCCTTACCCTTACCCTTAAGCTTACCCTTACCCTTACCCTTACCCTTACCCTTACCCTTACCCTTACCCTTACCCTTGCTTTTACCCTTAAGCTTACCCTTACCCTTACCCTTACCCTAACCCTTACCCTTAACCTTACCCTTACCCTTACCCTTACCCTTACCCTTACCCTTGCTTTTACCCTTAGGCTTACCCTTACCTTTACCCTTACCATTACCCTTACCCTTACCTATACCCTTACCCTTACCCTTACCCTTGCTTTTACCCTTAAGCTTACCCTTACCCTTACCCTTACCCTTACCCTTACCCTTACCCTTACCCTTACCCTTACCCTTACCATTGCTTTTACCCTTAAGCTTACCCTTACCCTTACCCTTACCCTTACCCTTACCCTTACCCTTACCCTTACCCTTACCCTTACCCTTACCCTTAATCTTACCCTTGCTTTTACCCTTAAGCTTACCCTTACCCTTACCCTTACTCTTACCCTTACCCTTACCCTTACCCTTACCCTTGCTTTTACCCTTAAGCTTACACTTACCCTTACCTTTACCCTTACCCTTACCCTTACCCTTACCCTTACCCTTACCCTTACTCTTACCCTTACCCTTACCCTTGCTTTTACCCTTAGGTATACCCTTACCTTTAGCCTTACCCTTACCCTTACCCTTACCCTTACCCTTACCCTTACCCTTGGTTTTACCCTTAAGCTTACCCTTACCCTTACCCTTACCCTTACCCTTGCTTTTACCCTTAAGCTTACCCTTACCCTTACCCTTACCCTTACACTTACCCTTGCTTTTACCCTTAGGCTTACCCTTACCCTTACCCTTACCCTTACCCTTAAGCTTACCCTCACCCTCACCCTTACCCTTACCCTTACCCTTACCCTTACCCTTACCCTTACCCTTACCCTTACCCTTGCTTTTACCCTTAAGCTTACCCTTACCCTTACCCTTACCCTTACCCTTACCCTTACCCTTACCCTTACCCTTACCCTTACCCTTACCCTTACCCTTGCTTTGACCCTTAGGCTTACCCTTACCTTTACCCTCACCCTTACCCTTACCCTTACCCTTACCCTTACCCTTACCCTTGCTTTTACCCTTAAGCTTACCCTTACCCTTACCCTTACCCTTACCCTTACCCTTGCTTTTACCCTTAAGCTTACCCTTACCCTTACCCTTACCCTTACTCTTACCCTTGCTTTTACCCTTAGGCTTACCCTTACCCTTACCCTTACCCTTACCCTTGCTTTTACCCTTAAGCTTACCCTTACCCTTACCCTTACCCTTACCCTTACCCTTACCCTTACCCTTACCCTTACCCTTACCCTTACCCTTGCTTTTACCCTTAGGCTTAACCTTACCTTTACCCTTACCCTTACCCTTACCCTTACCCTTACCCTTACCCTTACCCTTACCCTTGCTTTTACCCTTAAGCTTACCCTTACCCTTACCCTTACCCTTACCCTTACCCTTACCCTTACCCTTGCTTTTACCCTTAAGCTTACCCTTACCCTTACCCTTACCCTTACCCTTACCCTTACCCTTACCCTTACCCTTACCCTTACCCTTACCCTTACCCTTACCCTTACCCTTACCCTTACCCTTACCCTTACCCTTGCTTTTACCCTTAGGCTTACCCTTACCTTTACCCTTACCCTTACCCTTACCCTTACCCTTACCCTTACCCTTACCCTTGCTTTTACCCTTAAGCTTACCCTTACCCTTACCCTTACCCTTACCCTTACCTTTACCCTTACCCTTGCTTTTACCCTTAAGCTTACCCTTACCCTTACCCTTACCTTTACCCTTACCCTTGCATTTACCCTTAGGCTTACCCTTACCCTTACCCTTACCCTTACCCTTGCTTTTACCCTTAAGCTTACCCTTACACTTACCCTTACCCTTACCCTTACCCTTACCCTTACCCTTACCCTTACCCTTACCCTTACCCTTACCCTTACCCTTGCTTTTACCCTTAGGCTTACCCTTACCTTTACCCTTACCCTTACCCTTACCCTTACCCTTACCCTTACCCTTACCCTTACCCTTACCCTTACCCTTGCTTTTACTCTTAAGCTTACCCTTACCCTTACCCTTACCCTTACCCTTACCATTGCTTTTACCCTTAAGCTTACCCTTACCCTTACCCTTACCCTTACCCTTACCCTCACCCTTACCCTTACCCTTACCCTTGCTTATACCCTTAAGCTTACCCTTACCCTTACCCTTACCCTTACCCTTACCCTTACCCTTACCCTTACCCTTACCCTTACCCTTACCCTTACCCTTACCCTTGCTTTTACCCTTAGGCTTACCCTTACCTTTACCCTTACCCTTTCCCTTACCCTTACCCTTACCCTTACCCTTACCCTTACCCTTACCCTTACCCTTACCCTTACCCTTGCTTTTACCCTTAAGCTTACCCTTACCCTTACCCTTACCCTTACCCTTACCCTAACCCTTACCCTTGCTTTTACCCTTTAGCTTACCCTTACCCTTACCCTTACCCTTACCCTTACCCTTACCCTTACCCTTACCCATACCCTTACCCTTACCCTTACCCTTACCCTTACCCTTACCCTTACCCTTACCCTTACCCTTGCTTTTACCCTTAAGCTTACCCTTACCCTTACCCTTACCCTTACCTTCACCCTTACCCTTACCCTTACCCTTACCCTTGCTTTTACCCTTAAGCTTACCCTTACCCTTACCCTTACCCTTACCCTTGCTTTTACCCTTAGGCTTACCCTTACCTTTACCCTTACCCTTACCCTTACCCTTACCCTTACCCTTACCCTTACCCTTACCCTTACCCTTACCCTTACCCTTACCCTTACACTTGCTTTTACCCTTAAGCTTACCCTTACCCTTACCCTTACCCTTACCCTTACCCTTGCTTTTACCCTTAAGCTTACCCTTACCCTTACCCTTACCCTTACCCTTACCCTTGCTTTTACCCTTAGGCTTACCCTTACCCTTACCCTTACCCTTACCCTTGCTTTCACCCTTAAGCTTACCCTTACCCTTACCCTTACTCTTACCCTTACCCTTACCCTTACCCTTACCCTTACCCTTACCCTTACCCTTATTCTTGCTTTTACCCTTAGGCTTACCCTTACCTTTACCCTTACCCTAACCCTTACCCTTACCCTTACCCTTACACTTACCCTTACCCTTGCTTTTACCCTTAAGCTTACCCTCACCCTTACCCTTACCCTTACCCTTACCCTTACCCTTACCCTTGCTTTTACCCTTAAGCTTACCCTTACCCTTACCCTTACCCTTACCCTTACCCTTACCCTTACCCTTACCCTTACCCTTACCCTTACCCTTACCCTTGCTTTTACCCTTAAGCTTACCCTTACCCTTACCCTTACCCTTACCCTTACCCTAACCCTTACCCTTGCTTTTACCCTTAAGCTTACCCTTACCCTTACCCTTACCCTTACCCTTACCCTTACCCTTACCTTTACCCTTACCCTTACCCTTACCCTTACCCTTACCCTTACCCTTACCCTTACCCTTACCCTTACCCTTACCCTTACCCTTGCTTTTACCCTTAAGCTTACCCTTACCCTTACCCTTACCCTTACCCTTACCCTTACCCTTACCCTTACCCTTACCCTTGCTTTTACCCTTAAGCTTACCCTTACCCTTACCCTTACCCTTACCCTTACCCTTACCCTTACCCTTACCCTTGCTTTTACCCTTAGGCTTACCCTTACCTTTACCCTTACCCTTACCCTTACCCTTACCCTTACCCTTACCCTTACACTTGCTTTTACCCTTAAGCTTACCCTTACCCTTACCCTTACCCTTACCCTTACCCTTACCCTTACCCTTACCCTTGCTTTTACCCTTAAGCTTACCCTTACCCTTACCCTTACCCTAACCCTTACCCTTGCTTTTACCCTTAGGCTTACCCTTACCCTTACCCTTACCCTTACCCTTGCTTTTACCCTTAAGCTTACCCTTACCCTTACCCTTACTCTTACCCTTACCCTTACCCTTACCCTTACCCTTACCCTTACCCTTACCCTTACCCTTACCCTTACCCTTACCCTTACCCTTGCTTTTACCCTTAGGCTTACCCTTACCTTTACCCTTACCCTAACCCTTACCCTTACCCTTACCCTTACCCTTACCCTTGCTTTTACCCTTAAGCTTACCATTACCCTTACCCTTACCCTTACCCTTACCCTTACCCTTGCTTTTACCCTTAAGCTTACCCTTACCCTTACCCTTACCCTTACCCTTACCCTTACCCTTACCCTTACCCTTACCCTTACCCTTACCCTTACCCTTGCTTTCACCCTTAAGCTTACCCTTACCCTTATCCTTACCCTTACCCTTACCCTTACCCTTACCCTTACCCTTATCCTTGCTTTTACCCTTAGGCTTACCCTTACCTTTACCCTTACCCTTACCCTTACCCTTACCCTTACCCTTGCTTTTACCCTTAAGCTTACCCTTACCCTTACCCTTACCCTTACCCTTAAGCTTACCCTTACCCTTACCCTTACCCTTACCCTTACCCTTACCCTTACCCTTACCCTTACCCTTGCTTTTACCCTTAAGCTTACCCTTACCCTTACCCTTACCCTTAACCTTACCCCTAACCTTACCCTTGCTTTTACCCTTAAGCTTACCCTTACCCTTACCCTTACCCTTACCCTTAAGCTTTCCCTTACCCTTACCCTTACCCTTACCCTTACCCTTACCCTTACCCTTACCCTTACCCTTACCCTTACCCTTACCCTTACCCTTACCCTTACCCTTACCCTTGCTTTTACCCTTAAGCTTACCCTTACCCTTACCCTTACCCTTACCCTTAAGCTTACCCTTACCCTTACCCTTACCCTTACCCTTACCCTCACCCTCACCCTTACCCTTGCTTTTACCCTTAAGCTTACCCTTACCCTTACCCTTACCCTTACCCTTACCCTTACCCTTAAGCTTACCCTTACTCTTACCCTTACCCTTACCCTTACCCTTACCCTTGCTTTTACCCTTAAGCTTACCCTTACCCTTACCCTTACCCTTACCCTTAAGCTTACCCTTACCCTTACCCTTACCCTTACCCTTACCCTTACCCTTACCCTTACCCTTACCCTTACCCTTACCCTTGCTTTTACCCTTAAGCTTACCCTTACCCTTACCCTTACCCTTACCCTTGCTTTTACCCTTAAGCTTACCCTTACCCTTACCCTTACCCTTAAGCTTACCCTTACCCTTACCCTTACCCTTACCCTTACCCTTACCCTTACCCTTACCCTTACCCTTACCCTTACCCTTACCCTTACCCTTGCTTTTACCCTTAAGCTTACCCTCACCCTTACCCTTCACCTTACCCTTACCCTTACCCTTACCCTTACCCTTACCCTTGCTTTTACGCTTAGGCTTACCCTTACCTTTACCCTTACCCTTACCCTTACCCTTACCCTTACCCTTACCCTTACCCTTACCCTTACCCTTACCCTTACCCTTACCTTTACCCTTACCCTTGCTTTTACCCTTAAGCTTACCCTTACCCTTACCCTTACCCTTACCCTTACCCTTACCCTTGCTTTTACCCTTAAGCTTACCCTTACCCTTACCCTTACCCTTACCCTTTCCCTTACCCTTACCCTTACCCTTACCCTTACCCTTACCCTTACCCTTACCCTAACCCTTACCCTTACCCTTACCCTTACCCTTACCATTGCTTTTACCCTTAGGCTTACCCTTACCTTTACCCTTACCCTTACCCTTACCCTTACCCTTACCCTTGCTTTTACCCTTAAGCTTACCCTTACCCTTACCCTTACCCTTACCCTTACCCTTACCCTTACCCTTACCCTTACCCTTACCCTTACCCTTGCTTTTACCCTTAAGCTTACCCTTACCCTTACCCTTACCCTTACCCTTACCCTTACCCTTACCCTTACCCTTACCCCCACCCTTGCTTTTACCCTTAAGCTTACCCTTACCCTTACCCTTACCCTTACCCTTACCCTTACCCTTGCTTTTACCCTAAAGCTTACCCTTACCCTTGCTTTTACCCTTAGGCTTACCCTTACCCTTACCCTTACCCTTACCCTTGCTTTTACCCTTAAGCTTACCCTTACCCTTACCCTTACCCTTACTCTTACCCTTACCCTTACCCTTACCCTTACCCTTGCTTTTACCCTTAGGCTTACCCTTACCTTTACCCTTACCCTTACCCTTACCCTTACCCTTACCCTTACCCTTACCCTTACCCTTACCCTTGCTTTTACCCTTAAGCTAACCCTTACCCTTACCCTTACCCTTACCCTTACCCTTAACCTTACCCTTACCCTTGCTTTTACCCTTAAGCTCACCCTTACCCTTACCCTTACCCTTACCCTTACACTTACCCTTACCCTGACCCTTACCCTTGCTTTTACCCTTAAGCTTACCCTTACCCTTACCCTTACCCTTACCCTTAAGCTTACCCTTACCCTAACCCTTACCCTTACCCTTACCCTTACCCTTACCCTTGCTTTTACCCTTAAGCTTACCCTTACCCTTTCCCTTACCCTTGCTTTTACCCTTAAGCTCACCCTTACCCTTACCCCTACCCTTACCCTTAAGCTTACCCTTACCCTTACCCTTACCCTTACCCTTACCCTTACCCTTACCCTTACCCTTGCTTTTACCCTTAAGCTTACCCTTACCCTTACCCTTACCCTAACCCTTACCCTTAACCTTACCCTTACCCTTACCCTTACCCTTACCCTTACCCTTGCTTTTACCCTTAGGCTTACCCTTACCTTTACCCTTACCATTACCCTTACCCTTACCCTTACCCTTACCCTTACCCTTACCCTTGCTTTTACCCTTAAGCTTACCCTTACCCTTACCCTTACCCTTACCCTTACCCTTACCCTTACCCTTACCCTTACCCTTACCATTGCTTTTACCCTTAAGCTTACCCTTACCCTTACCCTTACCCTTACCCTTACCCTTACCCTTACCCTTACCCTTACCCTTACCCTTACCCTTAATCTTACCCTTGCTTTTACCCTTAAGCTTACCCTTACCCTTACCCTTACTCTTACCCTTACCCTTACCCTTACCCTTACCCTTGCTTTTACCCTTAAGCTTACACTTACCCTTACCTTTACCCTTACCCTTACCCTTACCCTTACCCTTACCCTTACCCTTACCCTTACTCTTACCCTTACCCTTACCCTTGCTTTTACCCTTAGGCTTACCCTTACCTTTAGCCTTACCCTTACGCTTACCCTTACCCTTACCCTTACCCTTACCCTTGGTTTTACCCTTAAGCTTACCCTTACCCTTACCCTTACCCTTACCCTTGCTTTTACCCTTAAGC
The DNA here is from genome assembly GCA_958510865.1 of Myrrha octodecimguttata. Taxonomy (NCBI): domain Eukaryota; kingdom Metazoa; phylum Arthropoda; class Insecta; order Coleoptera; family Coccinellidae; genus Myrrha; species Myrrha octodecimguttata. The sequence continues at coordinate 41,752 of CAUEHS010000199.1, read as the reverse complement.
TTACCCTTACCCTTACCCTTACCCTTACACTTACCCTTGCTTTTACCCTTAGGCTTACCCTTACCCTTACCCTTACCCTTACCCTTAAGCTTACCCTCACCCTTACCCTTACCCTTACCCTTACCCTTACCCTTACCCTTAACTTACCCTTACCCTTACCCTTGCTTTTACCCTTAAGCTTACCCTTACCCTTACCCTTACCCTTACCCTTACCCTTACCCTTACCCTTACCCTTACCCTTACCCTTACCCTTGCTTTGACCCTTAGGCTTACCCTTACCTTTACCCTCACCCTTACCCTTACCCTTACCCTTACCCTTACCCTTACCCTTGCTTTTACCCTTAAGCTTACCCTTACCCTTACCCTTACCCTTACCCTTACCCTTGCTTTTACCCTTAAGCTTACCCTTACCCTTACCCTTACCCTTACTCTTACCCTTGCTTTTACCCTTAGGCTTACCCTTACCCTTACCCTTACCCTTACCCTTGCTTTTACCCTTAAGCTTACCCTTACCCTTACCCTTACCCTTACCCTTACCCTTACCCTTACCCTTACCCTTACCCTTGCTTTTACCCTTAGGCTTAACCTTACCTTTACCCTTACCCTTACCCTTACCCTTACCCTTACCCTTACCCTTACCCTTACCCTTACCTTTACCCTTGCTTTTACCCTTAAGCTTACCCTTACCCTTACCCTTACCCTTACCCTTACCCTTACCCTTACCCTTACCCTTACCCTTACCCTTACCCTTGCTTTTACCCTTAAGCTTACCCTTACCCTTACCCTTACCCTTACCCTTACCCTTACCCTTGCTTTTACCCTTAAGCTTACCCTTACCCTTACCCTTACCCTTACCCTTACCCTTACCCTTACCCTTACCCTTACCCTTACCCTTGCTTTTACCCTTAGGCTTACCCTTACCTTTACCCTCACCCTTACCCTTACCCTTACCCTTACCCTTGCTTTTACCCTTAAGCTTACCCTTACCCTTACCCTTACCCTTAAGCTTACCCTTACCCTTACCCTTACCCTTAACCTTACCCTTACCCTTACCCTTACCCTTACCCTTACCCTTACCCTTGCTTTCACCCTTAAGCTTACCCTTACCCTTACCCTTACCCTTACCCTTACCCTTGCTTTTACCCTTAAGCTTACCCTTACCCTTACCCTTACCCTTAAGCTTACCCTTACCCTTACCCTTACCCTTACCCTTACCCTTACCCTTACCCTTACCCTTACCCTTACCCTTACCCTTAACCTTACCCTTACCCTTGCTTTTACCCTTAAGCTTACCCTTACCCTTACCCTTACCCTTACCCTTAAGCTTACCCTTACCCTTACCCTTACCCTTACCCTTACCCTTAACCTTACCCTTGCTTTTACCCTTAAGCTTACCCTTACCCTTACCCTTACCCTTACCCTTAAGCTTACCCTTACCCTTACCCTTACCCTTACCCTTACCCTTGCTTTTACCCTTAAGCTTACCCTTACCCTTACCCTTACCCTTACCCTTAAGCTTACCCTTACCCTTACCCTTACCCTTACCCTTACCCTTACCCTTACCCTTAACCTTGCTTTTACCCTTAAGCTTACCCTTACCCTTACCCTTACCCTTACCCTTAAGCTTACCCTTACCCTTACCCTTACCCTTACCCTTACCCTTACCCTTACCCTTACCCTTACCCTTACCCTTGCTTTTACCCTTAAGCTTACCCTTACCCTTACCCTTACCCTTACCCTTACCCTTACCCTTACCCTTACCCTTGCTTTTACCCTTAGGCTTACCCTTACCTTTACCCTTACCCTTACCCTTACCCTTACCCTTGCTTTTACCCTTAAGCTTACCCTTACCCTTACCCTTACCCTTACCCTTACCCTTACCCTTACCCTTGCTTTTACCCTTAAGCTTACCCTTACCCTTACACTTACCCTTACCCTTACCCTTGCTTTTACCCTTAGGCTTACCCTTACCCTTACCCTTACCCTTACCCTTGCTTTTACCCTTAAGCTTACCCTTACCCTTACCCTTACCCTTACCCTTACCCTTACCCTTACCCTTACCCTTACCCTTACCCTTACCCTTACCCTTACCCTTACCCTTACCCTTACCCTTACCCTTACCCTTACCCTTACCCTTACCCTTACCCTTACCCTTACCCTTACCCTTACCCTTACCCTTACCCTTACCCTTACCCTTACCCTTGCTTTTACCCTTAGGCTTACCCTTACCTTTACCCTTACCCTTACCCTTACCCTTACCCTTACCCTTGCTTTTACCCTTAAGCTTACCCTTACCCTTACCCTTACCCTTACCCTTACCCTTACCCTTACCCTTACCCTTACCCTTACCCTTGCTTTTACCCTTAAGCTTACCCTTACCCTTACCCTTACCCTTACCCTTACCCTTACCCTTACCCTTACCCTCACCCTTGCTTTTACCCTTAAGCTTACCCTTACCCTAACCCTTACCCTTACCCTTACCCTTACCCTTGCTTTTACCCTTAGGCTTACCCTTACCCTTACCCTTACCCTTACCCTTGCTTTTACCCTTAAGCTTACCCTTACCCTTACCCTTACCCTTACTCTTACCCTTACCCTTACCCTTACCCTTACCCTTGCTTTTACCCTTAGGCTTACCCTTACCTTTACCCTTACCCTTACCCTTACCCTTACCCTTACCCTTACCCTTACCCTTACCCTTACCCTTGCTTTTACCCTTAAGCTTACCCTTACCCTTACCCTTACCCTTACCCTTACCCTTACCCTTGCTTTTACCCTTAGGCTTACCCTTACCTTTACCCTTACCCTTACCCTTACCCTTACCCTTACCCTTACCCTTACCCTTGCTTTTACCCTTAAGCTTACCCTTACCCTTACCCTTACCCTTACCCTTACCCTTACCCTTACCCTTACCCTTACCCTTACCCTTACCCTTACCCTTGCTTTTACCCTTAAGCTTACCCTTACCCTTACCCTTACCCTTACCCTTACCCTTGCTTTTACCCTTAGGCTTACCCTTACCCTTACCCTTACCCTTACCCTTGCTTTTACCCTTAAGCTTACCCTTACCCTTACCCTTACCCTTACCCTTACCCTTACCCTTACCCTTACCCTTACCCTTACCCTTACCCTTACCCTTACCCTTACCCTTACCCTTACCCTTACCCTTACCCTTACCCTTACCCTTACCCTTAACCTTACCCTTACCCTTACCCTTACCCTTACCCTTACCCTTGCTTTTACCCTTAGGCTTACCCTTACCCTTGCTTTTACCCTTAGGCTTACCCTTACCTTTACCCTTACCCTTACCCTTACCCTTACCCTTACCCTTGCTTTTACCCTTAAGCTTACCCTTACCCTTACCCTTACCCTTACCCTTACCCTTACCCTTACCCTTACCCTTACCCTTACCCTTACCCTTGCTTTTACCCTTAAGTTTACCCTTACCCTTACCCTAACCCTTACCCTTACCCTTACCCTTACCCTTACCCTCACCCTTGCTTTTACCCTTAAGCTTACCCTTACCCTTACCCTTACCCTTACCCTTACCCTTACCCTTGCTTTTACCCTTAGGCTTACCCTTACCCTTATCCTTACCCTTACCCTTGCTTTTACCCTTAAGCTTACCCTTACCCTTACCCTTACCCTTACTCTTACCCTTACCCTTACCCTTACCCTTACCCTTGCTTTTACCCTTAGGCTTACCCTTACCTTTACCCTTACCCTTACCCTTACCCTTACCCTTACCCTTACCCTTACCCTTACCCTTACCCTTACCCTTACCCTTGCTTTTACCCTTAAGCTTACCCTTACCCTTACCCTTACCCTTACCCTTACCCTTACCCTTACCCTTACCCTTACCCTTACCCTTACCCTTACCCTTACCCTTGCTTTTACCCTTAAGCTCACCCTTACCCTTACCCTTACCCTTACCCTTACCCTTACCCTTACTCTTACCCTTACCCTTGCTTTTACCCTTAAGCTTACCCTTACCCTTACCCTTACCCTTACCCTTAAGCTTACCCTTACCCTTACCCTTACCCTTACCCTTACCCTTACCCTTACCCTTGCTTTTACCCTTAAGCTTACCCTTACCCTTACCCTTACACTTACCCTTACCCTTGCTTTTACCCTTAAGCTTACCCTTACCCTTACCCTTACCCTTACCCTTAAGCTTACCCTTACCCTTACCCTTACCCTTACCCTTACCCTTACCCTTGCTTTTACCCTTAAGCTTACCCTTACCCTTACCCTTACCCTTACCCTTACCCTTACCCTTACCCTTACCCTTACCCTTACCCTTACCCTTACCCTTACCCTTACCCTTGCTTTTACCCTTAGGCTTATCCTTACCTTTACCCTTACCATTACCCTTACCCTTACCCTTACCCTTACCCTTGCTTTTACCCTTAAGCTTACCCTTACCCTTACCCTTACCCTTACCCTTACCCTTACCCTTACCCTTACCCTTACCCTTACCCTTACCCTTACCCTTACCCTTACCCTTACCCTTACCCTTACCCTTACCCTTACCCTTACCCTTACCCTTACCCTTACCCTTACCCTTACCCTTACCCTTACCCTTACCCTTACCCTTACCCTTACCCTTACCCTTACCCATACCCTTACCCTTACCCTTACCCTTACCCTTGCTTTTACCCTTAAGCTTATCCTTACCCTTACCCTTACCCTTACCCTTGCTTTTACCCTTAAGCTTACCCTTACCCTTACTCTTACCCCTACCCTTACCCTTACCCTTACCCTTACCCTTACCCTTACCCTTACCCTTGCTTTTACCCTTAGGCTTACCCTCACCTTTACCCTTACCCTTACCCTTACCCTTACCCTTACCCTTACCCTTACCTTTGCTTTTACCCTTAAGCTTACCCTTACCCTTACCCTTACCCTTACCCTTAGCCTTACCCTTACCCTTGCTTTTACCCTTAAGCTTACCCTTACCCTTACCCTTACCCTTACCCTTACCCTTGCTTTTACCCTTAGGCTTACCCTTACCCTTACCCTTACCCTTACCCTTAAGCTTACCCTTACCCTTACCCTTACCCTTACCCTTACCCTTACCCTTACCCTTACCCTTACCCTTACCCTTACCCTTACCCTTACCCTTACCCTTACCCTTACCCTTACTTAGGGTAAGGGTAAGGGTAAGCTTAAGGGTAAAAGCAAGGGTAAGGGTAAGGGTAAGGGTAAGGGTAAGGGTAAGGGTAAGGGTAAGGGTAAGCTTAAGGGTAAGGGTAAGGGTAAGGGTAAGGGTAAGCTTAAGGGTAAAAGCAAGGGTAAGGGTAAGGGTAAGGGTAAGGGTAAGGGTAAGCTTAAGGGTAAGGGTAAGGGTAAGGGTAAGCTTAAGGGTAAAAGCAAGGGTAAGGTTAAGGGTAAGGGTAAGGGTAAGGGTAAGGGTAAGGGTAAGCTTAAGGGTAAGGGTAAGGGTAAGGGTAAGGGTAAGCTTAAGGGTAAAAGCAAGGGTAAGGGTAAGGGTAAGGGTAAGGGTAAGGGTAAGGGTAAGGGTAAGGGTAAGGATAAGGGTAAGGGTAAGGGTAAGCTTAAGGGTAAGGGTAAGGGTAAGGGTAAGCTTAAGGGTAAAAGCAAGGGTAAGGGTAAGGGTAAGGGTAAGGGTAAGGGTAAGGGTAAGCTTAAGGGTAAAAGCAAGGGTAAGGGTAAGGGTAAGGGTAAGGGTAAGGGTAAGGGTAAGGGTAAAGGTAAGGGTAAGGGTAAGGGTAAGCTTAAGGGTAAGGGTAAGGGTGAGGGTGAGCTTAAGGGTAAAAGCAAGGGTAAGGGTAAGGGTAAGGGTAAGGGTAAGGGTAAAGGTAAGGGTAAGCCTAAGGGTAAAAGCAAGGGTAAGGGTAAGGGTAAGGGTAAGGGTAAGGGTAAGGGTAAGGGTAAGGGTAAGCTTAAGGGTAAAAGCAAGGGTAAGGGTAAGGGTAAGGGTAAGGGTAAGGGTAAGGGTAAGGGTAAGGGTAAGGGTAAGGGTAAGCTTAAGGGTAAAAGCAAGGGTAAGGGTAAGGGTAAGGGTAAGGGTAAGGGTAAGGGTAAGGGTAAGGGTAAGCTTAAGGGTAAAAGCAAGGGTGAGGGTAAGGGTAAGGGTAAGGGTAAGGGTTAGGGTAAGGGTAAAGGTAAGGGTAAGCCTAAGGGTAAAAGCAAGGGTAAGGGTAAGGGTAAGGGTAAGGGTAAGGGTAAGGGTAAGGGTAAGGGTAAGGGTAAGGGTAAGGGTAAGGGTAAGAGTAAGGGTAAGGGTAAGGGTAAGCTTAAGGGTAAAAGCAAGGGTAAGGGTAAGGGTAAGGGTAAGGGTAAGCCTAAGGGTAAAAGCAAGGGTAAGGGTAAGGTTAAGGGTAAGGGTAAGGGTAAGCTTAAGGGTAAAAGCAAGGGTAAGGGTAAGGGTAAGGGTAAGGGTAAGGGTAAGCTTAAGGGTAAAAGCAAGGGTAAGGGTAAGGGTGAGGGTAAGGGTGAGGGTAAGGGTAAGGGTAAAGGTAAGGGTAAGCCTAAGAGTAAAAGCAAGGGTAAGGGTAAGGGTAAGGGTAAGGGTAAGGGTAAGGGTAAGGGTAAGGGTAAGGGTAAGGGTAAGGGTGAGCTTAAGGGTAAAAGCAAGGGTAAGGATAAGGGTAAGGGTAAGGGTAAGGGTAAGGGTAAGGGTAAGGGTAAGGGTAAGGGTAAGGGTAAGCTTAAGGGTAAAAGCAAGGGTAAGGGTAAGGGTAAGGGTAAGGGTAAGGGTAAGCTTACCCTTACCCTTACCCTTACCCTTACACTTACCCTTGCTTTTACCCTTAGGCTTACCCTTACCCTTACCCTTACCCTTACCCTTAAGCTTACCTTTACACTTACCCTCACCCTTACCCTTACCCTTACCCTTACCCTTACCCTTACCCTTACCCTTGCTTTTACCCTTAAGCTTACCCTTACCCTTAACCTTACCCTTACCCTTACCCTTACCCTTACCCTTACCCTTACCCTTACCCTTGCTTTGACCCTTAGGCTTACCCTTACCTTTACCCTTACCCTTACCCTTACCCTTACCCTTACCCTTACCCTTACCCTTACCCTTACCCTTACCCTTACCCTTACCCTTACCCTTGCTTTTACCCTTAAGCTTACCCTTACCCTTACCCTTACCCTTACCCTTACCCTTACCCTTACCCTTGCTTTTACCCTTAAGCTTACCCTTACCCTTACCCTTACCCTTACCCTTACCCTTGCTTTTACCCTTAGGCTTACCCTTACCCTTACCCTTACCCTTACCCTTGCTTTTACCCTTAAGCTTACATTTACCCTTACCCTTACCCTTACCCTCACCCTTACCGTTACCCTTACCCTTACCCTTACCCTTACCCTTACCCTTGCTTTTACCCTTAGGCTTAACCTTACCTTTACCCTTACCCTTACCCTTACCCTTACCCTTACCCTTACCCTTACCCTTACCCTTACCCTTACCCTTACCCTTGCTTTTACCCTTAAGCTTACCCTTACCCTTACCCTTACCCTTACCCTTACCCTTACCCTTGCTTTTACCCTTAAGCTTACCCTTACCCTTACCCTTACCTTTACCCTCACCCTTACCCTTACCCTTACCCTTGCTTATACCCTTAAGCTTACCCTTACCCTTACCCTTACCCTTACCCTTACCCTAACCCTTACCCTTACCCTTACCCTTACCCTTACCCTTACCCTTACCCTTACCCTTACCCTTGCTTTTACCCTTAGGCTTACTCTTACCTTTACCCTTACCCTCACCCTTACCCTTACCCTTACCCTTACCTTTACCCTTACCCTTACCCTTACCCTTGCTTTTACCCTTAAGCTTACCCTTACCCTTACCCTTACCCTTACCCTTACCCTAACCCTTACCCTTGCTTTTACCCTTAAGCTTACCCTTACCCTTACCCTTACCCTTACCCTTACCCTTACCCTTACCCTTACCCTTACCCTTACCCTTACCCTTACCCTTACACTTGCTTTTACCCTTAAGCTTACCCTTACCCTTACCCTTACCCTTACCCTTACCCTTACCCTTACCCTTATCCTTACCCTTGCTTTTACCCTTAAGCTTACCCTTACCCTTACCCTTACCCTTACCCTTACCCTTACCCTTACCCTTACCCTTACCCTTACCCTTACCCTTACCCTTGCTTTTACTCTTTGGCTTACCCTTACCTTTACCCTTACCCTTACCCTTACCCTTACCCTTACCCTCACCCTTACCCTTACCCTTGCTTTTACCCTTAAGCTTACCCTTACCCTTACCCTTACCCTTACCCTTACCCTTGCTTTTACCCTTAAGCTTACCCTTACCCTTACCCTTAACCTTACCCTTACCCTTGCTTTTACCCTTAGGCTTACCCTTACCCTTACCCTTACCCTTACCCTTGCTTTTACCCTTAAGCTTACCCTTACCCTTACCCTTACTCTTACCCTTACCCTTACCCTTACCCTTACCCTTACCCTTACCCCTACCCTTACCCTTACCCTTACCCTTGCTTTTACCCTTAGGCTTACCCTTACCTTTACCCTTACCCTAACCCTTACCCTTACCCTTACCCTTACCCTTACCCTTGCTTTTACCCTTAAGCTTACCCTTACCGTTACCCTAACCCTTACCCTTACCCTTACCCTTACCCTTACCCTTACCCTTACCCTTGCTTTTACCCTTAAGCTTACCCTTACCCTTACCCTTACCCTTACCCTTACCCTTACCCTTACCCTTACCCTTACCCTTACCCTTGCTTTTACCCTTAAGCTTACCCTTACACTTACCCTTACCCTTACCCTTACCCTTACCCTTACCCTTACCCTTACCCTTACCCTTGCTTTTACCCTTAGGCTTACCCTTACCTTTACCCTTACCCTTACCCTTACCCTTACCCTTACCCTTGCTTTTACCCCTAAGCTTACCCTTACCCTTACCCTTACCCTTAAGCTTACCCTTACCCTTACCCTTACCCTTACCCTTACCCTTACCCTTACCCTTACCCTTGCTTTTACCCTTAAGCTTACCATTACCCTTACCCTTACCCTTACCCTTGCTTTTACCCTTAAGCTTACCCTTACCCTTACCCTTACCCTTAAGCTTACCCTTACCCTTACCCTTACCCTTACCCTTACCCTTACCCTTACCCTTACCCTTACCCTTACCCTTACCCTTACCCTTACCCTTACCCTTGCTTTTACCCTTAAGCTTACCCTTACCCTTACCCTTATCCTTACCCTTAAGCTTACCCTCACCCTTACCCTTACCCTTACCCTTAACCTTACCCTTGCTTTTACCCTTAAGCTTACCCTTACCCTTACCCTTACCCTTACCCTTAAGCTTACCCTTACCCTTACCCTTACCCTTACCCTTGCTTTTACCCTTAAGCTTACCCTTACCCTTACCCTTACCCTTACCCTTAAGCTTACCCTTACCCTTACCCTTACCCTTACCCTTACCCTTACCCTTACCCTTACCTTGCTTTTACCCTTAAGCTTACCCTTACCCTTACCCTAAGTAAGGGTAAGGGTAAGGGTAAGGGTAAGGGTAAGGGTAAGGGTAAGGGTAAGGGTAAGGGTAAGGGTAAGGGTAAGGGTAAGGGTAAGGGTAAGGGTAAGCTTAAGGGTAAAAGCAAGGGTAAGGGTAAGGGTAAGGGTAAGGGTAAGGGTAAGGGTAAGGGTAAGGGTAAGGGTAAGGGTAAGGGTAAGGGAAAGGGTAAGGGTAAGCTTAAGGGTAAGGGTAAGGGTAAGGGAAAGGGTAAGCCTAAGGGTAAAAGCAAGGGTAAGGGTAAGGGTAAGGGTAAGGGTAAGCTTAAGGGTAAAAGCAAGGGTAAGGGTAAGGCTAAGGGTAAGGGTAAGGGTAAGGGTAAGGGTAAGCTTAAGGGTAAAAGCAAGGGTAAGGGTAAGGGTAAGGGTAAGGGTAAGGGTAAGGGTAAAGGTGAGGGTAAGCCTAAGGGTAAAAGCAAGGGTAAGGGTAAGGGTAAGGGTAAGGGTAAGGGTAAGGGTAAGGGAAAGGGTAAGGGTAAGGGTAAGGGTAGGGGTAAGAGTAAGGGTAAGGGTAAGCTTAAGGGTAAAAGCAAGGGTAAGGGTAAGGGTAAGGGTAAGGGTAAGGGTAAGGGTAAGGGTAAGCTTAAGGGTAAAAGCAAGGGTAAGGGTAAGGCTAAGGGTAAGGGTAAGGGTAAGGGTAAGGGTAAGCTTAAGGGTAAAAGCAAGGGTAAGGGTAAGGGTAAGGGTAAGGGTAAGGGTAAGGGTAAAGGTGAGGGTAAGCCTAAGGGTAAAAGCAAGGGTAAGGGTAAGGGTAAGGGTAAGGGTAAGGGTAAGGGTAAGGGTAAGGGTAAGGGTAAGGGTAAGGGTAGGGGTAAGAGTAAGGGTAAGGGTAAGCTTAAGGGTAAAAGCAAGGGTAAGGGTAAGGGTAAGGGTAAGGGTAAGGGTAAGGGTAAGGGTAAGCTTAAGGGTAAAAGCAAGGGTGAGGGTAAGGGTAAGGGTAAGGGTAAGGGTAAGGGTAAGGGTAAGGGTAAGGGTAAGGGTAAGGGTAAGGGTAAGGGTAAGGGTAAGGGTAAGGGTAAGGGTAAGGGTAAGGGTAAGCTTAAGGGTAAAAGCAAGGGTAAGGGTAAGGGTAAGGGTAAGGGTAAGGGTAAGGGTAAGGGTAATGGTAAGGTTAAAGGTAAGGGTAAGCCTAAGGGTAAAAGCAAGGGTAAGGGTAAGGGTAAGGGTAAGGGTAAGGGTAAGGGTAAGGGTAAGGGTAAGGGTAAGGGTAAGGGTAAGGGTAAGCTTAAGGGTAAAAGCAAGGGTAAGGGTAAGGGTAAGGGTAAGGGTAAGGGTAAGCTCAAGGGTAAGGGTAAGGGTAAGGGTAAGGGTAAGCGTAAGGGTAAAAGCAAGGGTAAGGGTAAGGGTAAGGGTAAGGGTAAGGGTAAGCTTAAGGGTAAAAGCAAGGGTAAGGGTAAGGGTAAGGGTAAGGGTAAGGGTAAGGGTAAGCTTAAGGGTAAGGGTAAAGGTAAGGGTAAGGGTAAGCTTAAGGGTAAAAGCAAGGGTAAAGGTAAGAGTAAGGGTAAGGGTAAGGGTAAGGGTAAGGGTAAGGGTAAGGGTAAGGGTGAGCTTAAGGGTAAAAGCAAGGGTAAGGGTAAGGGTAAGGGTAAGGGTATGGGTAAGGGTAAGGGTAAGGGTAAGGGTAAGCTTAAGGGTAAAAGCAAGGGTAAGGGTAAGGGTAAGGGTAAGGGTAAGGGTAAGGGTAAGGGTAAGGGTAAGGGTAAAGGTAAGGGTAAGCCTAAGGGTAAAAGCAAGGGTAAGGGTAAGGGTAAGGGTAAGGGTAAGAGTAAGGGTAAGGGTAAGGGTAAGGGTAAGCTTAAGGGTAAAAGCAAGGGTAAGGGTAAGGGTAAGGGTAAGGGTAAGCCTAAGGGTAAAAGCAAGGGTAAGGGTAAGGGTAAGGGTAAGGGTAAGGGTAAGCTTAAGGGTAAAAGCAAGGGTAAGGGTAAGGGTAAGGGTAAGGGTAAGGGTAAGGGTAAGCTTAAGGGTAAAAGCAAGGGTGAGGGTAAGGGTAAGGGTAAGGGTAAGGGTAAGGGTAAGGGTAAGGGTAAGGGTAAGGGTAAGCTTAAGGGTAAAAGCAAGGGTAAGGGTAAGGGTAAGGGTAAGGGTAAGGGTAAGGGTAAGGGTAAGGGTAAGCTTAAGGGTAAAAGCAAGGGTAAGGATAAGGGTAAGGGTAAGGGTAAGGGTAAGGGTAAAGGTAAGGGTAAGCCTAAGGGTAAAAGCAAGGGTAAGGGTAAGGGTAAGGGTAAGGGTAAGGGTAAGGGTAAGGGTAAGGGTAAGGGTAAGGGTAAGGGTAAGGGTAAGGGTAAGGGTAAGGGTAAGGGTAAGGGTAAGGGAAAGGGTAAGGGTAAGGGTAAGGGTAAGGGTAAGCTTAAGGGTAAAAGCAAGGGTAAGGGTAAGGGTAAGGGTAAGGGTAAGCCTAAGGGTAAAAGCAAGGGTAAGGGTAAGGGTAAGGGTAAGGGTAAGGGTAAGCTTAAGGGTAAAAGCAAGGGTAAGGGTAAGGGTAAGGGTAAGGGTAAGGGTAAGGGTAAGTGTAAGCTTAAGGGTAAAAGCAAGGGTAAGGGTAAGGGTAAGGGTAAGGGTAAGGGTAAAGGTAAGGGTAAGCCTAAGGGTAAAAGCAAGGGTAAGGGTAAGGGTAAGGGTAAGGGTAAGGGTAAGGGTAAGGGTAAGGGTAAGCTTAAGGGTAAAAGCAAGGGTAAGGGTATGTGTAAGGGTAAGGGTAAGGGTAAGGGTATGGGTAAGGGTGAGCTTAAGGGTAAGGGTAAGGGTAAGGGTAAGGGTAAGCTTAAGGGTAAAAGCAAGGGTAAGGGTAAGGGTAAGGGTAAGGGTAAGCTTAAGGGTTAAAGCAAGGGTAAGGGTAAGGGTTAGGGTAAGGGTAAGGGTAAGCTTAAGGGTAAGGGTAAGGGTAAGGGTAAGGGTAAGCTTAAGGGTAAAAGCAAGGGTAAGGGTAAGGGTAAGGGTAAGGGTAAGGGTAAGCTTAAGGGTAAGGGTAAGGGTAAGGGTAAGGGTAAGCTTAAGGGTAAAAGCAAGGGTAAGGTTAAGGGTAAGGGTAAGGGTAAGGGTAAGGGTAAGGGTAAGGGTAAGCTTAAGGGTAAGGGTAAGGGTAAGGGTAAGGATAAGCTTAAGGGTAAAAGCAAGGGTAAGGGTAAGGGTAAGGGTAAGGGTAAGGGTAAGGGTAAGGGTAAGGGTAAGGGTAAGGGTAAGGGTAAGGGTAAGGGTAAGGGTAAGCTTAAGGGTAAGGGTAAGGGTAAGGGTAAGCTTAAGGGTAAAAGCAAGGGTAAGGGTAAGGGTAAGGGTAAGGGTAGGGTAAGCTTAAGGGTAAAAGCAAGAGGGTAAGGGTAAGGGTAAGGGTAAGGGTAAGGGTAAGGGTAAGGGTAAGGGTAAGGGTAAGGGTAAGGGTAAGGGTAAGGGTAAGGGTAAGGGTAAGGGTAAGGGTAAGGGTAAGGGTAAGCTTAAGGGTAAGGGTAAGGGTAAGGGTAAGCTTAAGGGTAAAAGCAAGGGTAAGGGTAAGGGTAAGGGTAAGGGTAAAGGTATGGTAAGCCTAAGGGTAAAAGTAAGGGTAAGGGTAAGCGTAAGGGTAAGGGTAAGGGTAAGGGTAAGGGTAAGGGTAAGGGTAAGGGTAAGGGTAAGCTTAAGGGTAAAAGCAAGGGTAAGGGTAAGGGTAAGGGTAAGGGTAAGGGTAAGGTAAGGGTAAGGGTAAGCTTAAGGGTAAAAGCAAGGGTAAGGGTAAGGGTAAGGGTAAGGGTAAGGGTAAGGGTAAGGGTAAGGGTAAGGGTAAGGGTAAGCTTAAGGGTAAAAGCAAGGGTAAGGGTAATGGTAAGGGTAAGGGTAAGGGTAAGGGTAAGGGTTAGGGTAAGGGTAAAGGTAAGGGTAAGCCTAAGGGTAAAAGCAAGGGTAAGGGTAAGGGTAAGGGTAAGGCTAAGGGTAAGGGTAAGGGTAAGGGTAAGGGTAAGGGTAAGGGTAAGAGTAAGGGTAACGGTAAGGGTAAGCTTAAGGGTAAAAGCAAGGGTAAGGGTAAGGGTAAGGGTAAGGGTAAACCTAAGGGTAAAAGCAAGGGTAAGGGTAAGGTTAAGGGTAAGGGTAAGGGTAAGCTTAAGGGTAAAAGCAAGGGTAAGGGTAAGGGTAAGGGTAAGGGTAAGGGTAAGGGTAAGCTTAAGGGTAAAAGCAAGGGTAAGGGTAAGGGTGAGGGTGAGGGTAAGGGTAAGGGTAAGGGTAAGCTTAAGGGTAAAAGCAAGGGTAAGGGTAAGGGTAAGGGTAAGGGTAAGGGTAAGGGTAAGGGTAAGGGTAAGGGTAAAGGTAAGGGTAAGGGTAAAGGTAAGGGTAAGCTTAAGGGTAAAAGCAAGGGTAAGGGTAAGGGTAAGGGTAAGGGTAAGGGTAAGGGTAAGGGTAAGGGTAAGGGTAAGGGTAAGCTTAAGGGTAAAAGCAAGGGTAAGGGTAAGGGTAAGGGTAAGGGTAAGGGTAAGGGTAAGGGTAAGGGTAAGGGTAAGGGTAAGGGTAAGGGTAAGGGTAAGGGTAAGCTTAAGGGTAAGGGTAAGGGTAAGGGTAAGGGTAAGCCTAAGGGTAAAAGCAAGGGTAAGGGAAAGGGTAAGGGTAAGGGTAAGCTTAAGGGTAAAAGCAAGGGTAAGGGTAAGGCTAAGGGTAAGGGTAAGGGTAAGGGTAAGGGTAAGCTTAAGGGTAAAAGCAAGGGTAAGGGTAAGGGTAAGGGTAAGGGTAAGGGTAAGGGTAAAGGTGAGGGTAAGCCTAAGGTAAAAGCAAGGGTAAGGGTAAGGGTAAGGGTAAGGGTAAGGGTAAGGGTAAGGGTAAGGGTAGCGGTAAGAGTAAGGGTAAGGGTAAGCTTAAGGGTAAAAGCAAGGGTAAGGGTAAGGATAAGGGTAAGGGTAAGGGTAAGCTTAAGGGTAAATCAAGGGTAAGGGTAAGGGTAAGGGTAAGGGTAAGGGTAAGGGTAAGGGTAAGGGTAAGGGTAAGGGTAAGGGTAAGGGTAAGGGTAAGGGTAAGGGTAAGGGTAAGGGTAAGGGTAAGGGTAAGCTTAAGGGTAAAAGCAAGGGTAAGAGTAAGGGTAAGGGTAAGGGTAAGGGTAATGGTAAGGGTAAAGGTAAGGGTAAGCCTAAGGGTAAAAGCAAGGGTAAGGGTAAGGGTAAGGGTAAGGGTAAGGGTAAGGGTAAGGGTAAGGGTAAGGGTAAGGGTAAGGGTAAGCTTAAGGGTAAAAGCAAGGGTAAGGGTAAGGGTAAGGGTAAGGGTAAGGGTAAGGGTAAGGGTAAGGGTAAGGGTAAGGGTAAGGGTAAGGGTAAGCTTAAGGGTAAGGGTAAGGGTAAGGGTAAGGGTAAGGGTAAGGGTAAGCGTAAGGGTAAAAGCAAGGGTAAGGGTAAGGGTAAGGGTAAGGGTAAGGGTAAGCTTAAGGGTAAAAGCAAGGGTAAGGGTAAGGGTAAGGGTAAGGGTAAGGGTAAGGGTAAGCTTAAGGGTAAGGGTAAGGGTAAGGGTAAGGGTAAGCTTAAGGGTAAAAGCAAGGGTAAGGGTAAGAGTAAGGGTAAGGGTAAGGGTAAGGGTAAGGGTAAGGGTAAGGGTAAGGGTGAGCTTAAGGGTAAAAGCAAGGGTAAGGGTAAGGGTAAGGGTGAGGGTAAGGGTAAGGGTAAGGGTAAGGGTAAGGGTAAGGGTAAGCTTAAGGGTAAAAGCAAGGGTAAGGGTAAGGGTAAGGGTAAGGGTAAGGGTAAGGGTAAGGGTAAGGGTAAGGGTAAGGGTAAGGGTAAGGGTAAAGGTAAGGGTAAGCCTAAGGGTAAAAGCAAGGGTAAGGGTAAGGGTAAGGGTAAGGGTAAGAGTAAGGGTAAGGGTAAGGGTAAGGGTAAGCTTAAGGGTAAAAGCAAGGGTAAGGGTAAGGGCAAGGGTAAGGGTAAGCCTAAGGGTAAAAGCAAGGGTAAGGGTAAGGGTAAGGGTAAGGGTAAGGGTAAGCTTAAGGGTAAAAGCAAGGGTAAGGGTAAGGGTAAGGGTAAGGGTAAGGGTAAGGGTAAGCTTAAGGGTAAAAGCAAGGGTGAGGGTAAGGGTAAGGGTAAGGGTAAGGGTAAGGGTAAGGGTAAGGGTAAGGGTAAGGGTAAGGGTAAGGGTAAGGGTAAGGGTAAGGGTAAGGGTAAGGGTAAGGGTAAGGGTAAGCTTAAGGGTAAAAGCAAGGGTAAGGGTAAGGGTAAGGGTAAGGGTGAGGGTAAGGGTAAGGGTAAGGGTAAGGGTAAGGGTAAGCTTAAGGGTAAAAGCAAGGGTAAGGGTAAGGGTAAGGGTAAGGGTAAGGGTAAAGGTAAGGGTAAGCCTAAGGGCAAAAGCAAGGGTAAGGGTAAGGGTAAGGGTAAGGGTAAGGGTAAGGGTAAGGGTAAGGGTAAGGGTAAGGGTAAGGGTAAGGGTAAGGGTAAGGGTAAGGGTAAGGGTAAGGGTAAGGGTAAGGGTAAGGGTAAGGGTAAGGGTAAGCTTAAGGGTAAAAGCAAGGGTAAGGGTAAGGGTAAGGGTAAGGGTAAGCCTAAGGGTAAAAGCAAGGGTAAGGGTAAGGGTAAGGGTAAGGGTAAGGGTAAGCTTAAGGGTAAAAGCAAGGGTAAGGGTAAGGGTAAGGGTAAGGGTAAGGGTAAGGGTAAGGGTAAGGGTAAGCTTAAGGGTAAAAGCAAGGGTAAGGGTAAGGGTAAGGGTAAGGGTGAGGGTAAGGGTAAGGGTAAAGGTAAGGGTAAGCCTAAGGGTAAAAGCA
Organism: Myrrha octodecimguttata; assembly: GCA_958510865.1. Taxonomy (NCBI): domain Eukaryota; kingdom Metazoa; phylum Arthropoda; class Insecta; order Coleoptera; family Coccinellidae; genus Myrrha; species Myrrha octodecimguttata. The sequence continues at coordinate 25,542 of CAUEHS010000199.1, read as the reverse complement.
AGGGTAAGGGTAAGGGTAAGGGTAAGGGTAAGGGTAAGGGTAAGGGTAAGGGTAAGGGTAAGGGTAAGGGTAAGCTTAAGGGTAAAAGCAAGGGTAAGGGTAAGGGTAAGGGTAAGGGTAAGGGTAAGGGTAAGGGTAAGGGTAAGGGTAAGGGTAAGGGTAAGCTTAAGGGTAAGGGTAAGGGTAAGGGTAAGGGTAAGCTTAAGGGTAAAAGCAAGGGTAAGGGTAAGGGTAAGGGTAAGGGTAAGCTTAAGGGTAAAAGCAAGGGTAAGGGTAAGGGTAAGGGTAAATGTAAGGGTAAGGGTAAGGGTAAGGGTAAGCTTAAGGGTAAGGGTAAGGGTAAGGGTAAGGGTAAGCTTAAGGGTAAAAGCAAGGGTAAGGGTAAGGGTAAGGGTAAGGGTAAGGGTAAGCTTAAGGGTAAGGGTAAGGGTAAGGGTAAGGGTAAGCTTAAGGGTAAAAGCAAGGGTAAGGTTAAGGGTAAGGGTAAGGGTAAGGGTAAGGGTAAGGGTAAGGGTAAGCTTAAGGGTTAGGGTAAGGGTAAGGGTAAGGGTAAGCTTAAGGGTAAAAGCAAGGGTAAGGGTAAGGGTAAGGGTAAGGGTAAGGGTAAGGGTAAGGGTAAGGGTAAGGGTAAGGGTAAGGGTAAGCTTAAGGGTAAGGGTAAGGGTAAGGGTAAGCTTAAGGGTAAAAGCAAGGGTAAGGGTAAGGGTAAGGGTAAGGGTAAGGGTAAGCTTAAGGGTAAAAGCAAGGGTAAGGGTAAGGGTAAGGGTAAGGGTAAGGGTAAGGGTAAGGGTAAGGGTAAGGGTAAGGGTAAGGGTAAGGGTAAGGGTAAGGGTAAGGGTAAGGGTAAGCTTAAGGGTAAGGGTAAGGGTAAGGGTAAGCTTAAGGGTAAAAGCAAGGGTAAGGGTAAGGGTAAGGGTAAGGGTAAGGGTAAAGGTAAGGGTAAGCCTAAGGGTAAAAGCAAGGGTAAGGGTAAGGGTAAGGGTAAGGGTAAGGGTAAGGGTAAGGGTAAGGGTAAGGGTAAGGGTAAGCTTAAGGGTAAAAGCAAGGGTAAGGGTAAGGGTAAGGGTAAGGGTAAGGGTAAGGGTAAGGGTAAGCTTAAGGGTAAAAGCAAGGGTAAGGGTAAGGGTAAGGGTAAGGGTAAGGGTAAGGGTAAGGGTAAGGGTAAGGGTAAGGGTATGGGTAAGGGTAAGGGTAAGCTCAAGGGTAAAAGCAAGGGTAAGGGTTAGGGTAAGGGTAAGGGTAAGGGTAAGGGTAAGGGTAAGGGTAAGCTTAAGGGTAAAAGCAAGGGTAAGGGTAAGGGTAAGGGTAAGGGTAAGGGTAAGGGTAAGCTTAAGGGTAAAAGCAAGGGTAAGGGTAAGGGTAAGGGTAAGGGTAAGGGTAAGGGTAAGGGTAAGGGTAAGGGTAAGGGTAAGAGTAAGGGTAAGGGTAAGCTTAAGGGTAAGGGTAAGGGTAAGGGTAAGGGTAAGGGTAAGCGTAAGGGTAAAATCAAGGGTAAGGGTAAGGGTAAGGGTAAGGGTAAGGGTAAGCTTAAGGGTAAAAGCAAGGGTAAGGGTAAGGGTAAGGGTAAGGGTAAGGGTAAGGGTAAGGGTAAGCTTAAGGGTAAGGGTAAGGGTAAGGGTAAGGGTAAGCTTAAGGGTAAAAGCAAGGGTAAGGGTAAGAGTAAGGGTAAGGGTAAGGGTAAGGGTAAGGGTAAGGGTAAGGTTGAGCTTAAGGGTAAAAGCAAGGGTAAGGGTAAGGGTAAGGGTAAGGGTAAGGGTAAGGGTAAGGGTAAGGGTAAGGGTAAGCTTAAGGGTAAAAGCAAGGGTAAGGGTAAGGGTAAGGGTAAGGGTAAGGGTAAGGGTAAGGGTAAGGGTAAAGGTAAGGGTAAGCCTAAGGGTAAAAGCAAGGGTAAGGGTAAGGGTAAGGGTAAGGGTAAGAGTAAGGGTAAGGGTAAGGGTAAGGGTAAGCTTAAGGGTAAAAGCAAGGGTAAGGGTAAGGGTAAGGGTAAGGGTAAGCCTAAGGGTAAAAGCAAGGGTAAGGGTAAGGGTAAGGGTTAGGGTAAGGGTAAGCTTAAGGGTAAAAGCAAGGGTAAGGGTAAGGGTAAGGGTAAGGGTAAGGGTAAGGGTAAGCTTAAGGGTAAAAGCAAGGGTGAGGGTAAGGGTAAGGGTAAGGGTAAGGGTAAGGGTAAGGGTAAGGGTAAGGGTAAGGGTAAGGGTAAGCTTAAGGGTAAAAGCAAGGGTAAGGGTAAGGGTAAGGGTAAGGGTGAGTGTAAGGGTAAGGGTAAGGGTAAGGGTAAGGGTAAGCTTAAGGGTAAAAGCAAGGGTAAGGGTAAGGGTAAGGGTAAGGGTAAGGGTAAAGGTAAGGGTAAGCCTAAGGGTAAAAGCAAGGGTAAGGGTAAGAGTAAGGGTAAGGGTAAGGGTAAGGGTAAGGGTAAGTGTAAGGATAAGGGTAAGGGTAAGGGTAAGGGTAAGGGTAAGGGTAAGGGTAAGGGTAAGGGTAAGGGTAAGGGTAAGGGTAAGGGTAAGGGTAAGCTTAAGGGTAAAAGCAAGGGTAAGGGTAAGGGTAAGGGTAAGGGTAAGCCTAAGGGTAAAAGCAAGGGTAAGGGTAAGGGTAAGGGTAAGGGTAAGGGTAAGGGTAAGCTTAAGGGTAAAAGCAAGGGTAAGGGTAAGGGTAAGGGTAAGGGTAAGGGTAAGGGTAAGGGTAAGCTTAAGGGTAAAAGCAAGGGTAAGGGTAAGGGTAAGGGTAAGGGTAAGGGTAAGGGTAAGGGTAAGGGTAAGGGTAAAGGTAAGGGTAAGGGTAAGGGTAAGGGTAAGGGTAAGCTTAAGGGTAAAAGCAAGGGTAAGGGTAAGGGTAAGGGTAAGGGTAAGGGTAAGGGTAAGGGTAAGGGTAAGGGTAAGGGTAAGGGTAAGGGTAAGGGTAAGCTTAAGGGTAAGGGTAAGGGTAAGGGTAAGGGTAAGGGTAAGCTTAAGGGTAAAAGCAAGGGTAAGGGTAAGGGTAAGGGTAAGGGTAAGCTTAAGGGTAAAAGCAAGGGTAAGGGTAAGGGTAAGGGTAAGGGTAAGGGTAAGGGTAAGCTTAAGGGTAAGGGTAAGGGTAAGGGTAAGGGTAAGCTTAAGGGTAAAAGCAAGGGTAAGGGTAAGGGTAAGGGTAAGGGTAAGGGTAAGCTTAAGGGTAAGGGTAAGGGTAAGGGTAAGGGTAAGCTTAAGGGTAAAAGCAAGGGTAAGGTTAAGGGTAAGGGTAAGGGTAAGGGTAAGGGTAAGGGTAAGGGTAAGCTTAAGGGTAAGGGTAAGGGTAAGGGTAAGGGTAAGCTTAAGGGTAAAAGCAAGGGTAAGGGTAAGGGTAAGGGTAAGGGTAAGGGTAAGGGTAAGGGTAAGGGTAAGGGTAAGGGTAAGGGTAAGGGTAAGGGTAAGGGTAAGCTTAAGGGTAAGGGTAAGGGTAAGGGTAAGCTTAAGGGTAAAAGCAAGGGTAAGGGTAAGGGTAAGGGTAAGGGTAAGGGTAAGCTTAAGGGTAAAAGCAAGGGTAAGGGTAAGGGTAAGGGTAAGGGTAAGGGTAAGGGTAAGGGTAAGGGTAAGGGTAAGGGTAAGGGTAAGGGTGAGGGTAAGGGTAAGGGTAAGGGTAAGCTTAAGGGTAAGGGTAAGGGTAAGGGTAAGCTTAAGGGTAAAAGCAAGGGTAAGGGTAAGGGTAAGGGTAAGGGTAAGGGTAAAGGTAAGGGTAAGCCTAAGGGTAAAAGCAAGGGTAAGGGTAAGGGTAAGGGTAAGGGTAAGGGTAAGGGTAAGGGTAAGGGTAAGGGTAAGGGTAAGGGTAAGGGTAAGGGTAAGCTTAAGGGTAAAAGCAAGGGTAAGGGTAAGGGTGAGGGTAAGGGTAAGGGTAAGGGTAAGGGTAAGCTTAAGGGTAAAAGCAAGGGTAAGGGTAAGGGTAAGGGTAAGGGTAAGGGTAAGGGTAAGGGTAAGGGTAAGGGTAAGGGTAAGCTTAAGGGTAAAAGCAAGGGTAAGGGTAAGGGTAAGGGTAAGGGTAAGGGTAAGGGTAAGGGTAAGGGTAAGGGTAAGAGTAAGGGTAAGGGTAAGGGTAAGCTTAAGGGTAAAAGCAAGGGTAAGGGTAAGGGTAAGGGTAAGGGTAAGCCTAAGGGTAAAAGCAAGGGTAAGGGTAAGGTTAAGGGTAAGGGTAAGGGTAAGCTTAAGGGTAAAAGCAAGGGTAAGGGTAAGGGTAAGGGTAAGGGTAAGGGTAAGCTTAAGGGTAAAAGCAAGGGTAAGGGTAAGGGTGAGGGTGAGGGTAAGGATAAAGGTAAGGGTAAAGGTAAGGGTAAGCCTAAGAGTAAAAGCAAGGGTAAGGGTAAGGGTAAGGGTAAGGGTAAGGGTAAGGGTAAGGGTAAGGGTAAGGGTAAGGGTAAGGGTAAGGGTAAGGGTAAGGGTAAGCTTAAGGGTAAAAGCAAGGGTAAGGATAAGGGTAAGGGTAAGGGTAAGGGTAAGGGTAAGGGTAAGGGTAAGGGTAAGGGTAAGGGTAAGGGTAAGCTTAAGGGTAAAAGCAAGGGTAAGGGTAAGGGTAAGGGTAAGGGTGAGGGTAAGGGTAAGGGTAAGGGTAAGGGTAAGGGTAAGGGTAAGCTTAAGGGTAAAAGCAAGGGTAAGGGTTAGGGTAAGGGTAAGGGTAAGGGTAAGGGTAAGGGTAAGCTTAAGGGTAAAAGCAAGGGTAAGGGTAAGGGTAAGGGTAAGGGTAAGGGTAAGGGTAAGGGTAAGGGTAAGGGTAAGGGTAAAGGTAAGGGTAAGCTTAAGGGTAAAAGCAAGGGTAAGGGTAAGGGTAAGGGTAAGGGTAAGGGTAAGGGTAAGGGTAAGGGTAAGGGTAAGGGTAAGGGTAAGGGTAAGCTTAAGGGTATAAGCAAGGGTAAGGGTAAGGGTAAGGGTGAGGGTAAGGGTGAGGGTAAGGGTAAGGGTGAGGGTAAGGGTGAGGGTAAGGGTAAGGGTAAGCTTAAGGGTAAAAGCAAGGGTAAGGGTAAGGGTAAGGGTAAGGGTAAGGGTAAGGGTAAGGGTAAGGGTAAGGGTAAGCTTAAGGGTAAAAGCAAGGGTAAGGGTAAGGGTAAGGGTAAGGGTAAGGGTAAGGGTAAGGGTAAGGGTAAGGGTAAGGGTAAGGGTAAGGGTAAGGGTAAGGGTAAGGGTAAGGGTAAGGGTAAGGGTAAGGGTAAAGGTAAGGTTAAGCCTAAGGGTAAAAGCAAGGGTAAGGGTAAGGGTAAGGGTAAGGGTAAGGGTAAGGGTAAGGGTAAGGGTAAGGGTAAGGGTAAGGGTAAGGGTAAGGGTAAGCTTAAGGGTAAAAGCAAGGGTAAGGGTAAGGGTAAGGGTAAGGGTAAGCCTAAGGGTAAAAGCAAGGGTAAGGGTAAGGGTAAGGGTAAGGGTAAGGGTAAGCTTAAGGGTAAAAGCAAGGGTAAGGGTAAGGGTAAGGGTAAGGGTAAGGGTAAGGGTAAGCCTAAGGGTAAAAGCAAGGGTAAGGGTAAGGGTAAGGGTAAGGATAAGGGTAAGGGTAAGGGTAAGGGTAAGGGTAAGGGTAAGGGTAAGGTTAAGGGTAAGGGTTAGAGTAAGGGTAAGGGTAAGGGTAAGGGTAAGCTTAAGGGTAAAAGCAAGGGTAAGGGTAAGGGTAAGGGTAAGGGTAAGGGTAAGGGTAAGGGTAAGGGTAAGCTTAAGGGTAAGGGTAAGGGTAAGGGTAAGGGTAAGGGTAAGGGTAATGGTAAGGGTAAAGGTAAGGGTAAGCCTAAGGGTAAAAGCAAGGGTAAGGGTAAGGGTAAGGGTAAGGGTAAGGGTAAGGTTAAGGGTAAGGGTTAGGGTAAGGGTAAGGGTAAGGGTAAGGGTAAGCTTAAGGGTAAAAGCAAGGGTAAGGGTAAGGGTAAGGGTAAGGGTAAGGGTAAGGGTAAGGGTAAGCTTAAGGGTAAGGGTAAGGGTAAGGGTAAGGGTAAGGGTAAGCTTAAGGGTAAAAGCAAGGGTAAGGGTAAGGGTAAGGGTAAGGGTAAGGGTAAGCTTAAGGGTAAAAGCAAGGGTAAGGGTCAGGGTAAGGGTAAGTGTAAGGGTAAGGGTAAGGGTAAGGGTAAGGGTAAGGGTAAGGGTGAGCTTAAGGGTAAAAGCAAGGGTAAGGGTAAGGTTAAGGGTAAGGGTAAGGGTAAGGGTAAGGGTAAGGGTTAGCTTAAGGGTAAAAGCAAGGGTAAGGGTAAGGGTAAGGGTAAGGGTAAGGGTAAGGGTAAGGGTAAGGGTAAGGGTAAAGGTAAGGGTAAGCCTAAGGGTAAAAGCAAGGGTAAGGGTAAGGGTAAGGGTAAGGGTAAGGGTAAGAGTAAGGGTAAGGGTAAGGGTAAGGTTAAGCTTAAGGGTAAAAGCAAGGGTAAGGGTAAGGGTAAGGGTAAGGGTAAGCCTAAGGGTAAAAGCAAGGGTAAGGGAAAGGGTAAGGGTAAGGGTAAGGGTAAGCTTAAGGGTAAAAGCAAGGGTAAGGGTAAGGGTAAGGGTAAGGGTAAGGGTAAGGGTAAGGGTAAGGGTAAGGGTAAGGGTAAGGGTAAGCTTAAGGGTATAAGCAAGGGTAAGGGTAAGGTAAGGGTGAGGGTAAGGGTAAGGGTAAGGGTAAGGGTAAGGGTAAGGGTAAGCTTAAGGTTAAAAGCAAGGGTAAGGGTAAGGGTAAGGGTAAGGGTAAGGGTAAGGGTAAGGGTAAGCTTAAGGGTAAAAGCAAGGGTAAGGGTAAGGGTAAGGGTAAGGGTAAGGGTAAGGTTAAGGGTAAGGGTAAGGGTAAGGGTAAGGGTAAGGGTAAGGGTAAGGGTAAGGGTAAGGGTAAGGGTAAGGGTAAGGGTAAAGGTAAGGTTAAGCCTAAGGGTAAAAGCAAGGGTAAGGGTAAGGGTAAGGGTAAGGGTAAGGGTAAGGGTAAGGGTAAGGGTAAGGGTAAGGGTAAGGGTAAGGGTAAGGGTAAGGGTAAGGGTAAGCTTAAGGGTAAAAGCAAGGGTAAGGGTAAGGGTAAGGGTAAGCCTAAGGGTAAAAGCAAGGGTAAGGGTAAGGGTAAGGGTAAGGGTAAGCTTAAGGGTAAAAGCAAGGGTAAGGGTAAGGGTAAGGGTAAGGGTAAGGGTAAGGGTAAGGGTAAGGGTAAGCTTAAGGGTAAAAGCAAGGGTAAGGGTAAGGGTAAGGGTAAGGGTAAGGGTAAGGGTAAGGGTAAGGGTAAGGGTAAGGGTAAGGGTAAGGGTAAAGGTAAGGGTAAGCCTAAGGGTCAAAGCAAGGGTAAGGGTTAGGGTAAGGGTAAGGGTAAGGGTAAGGGTAAGGGTAAGGGTAAGGGTAAGGGTAAGGGTAAGCTTAAGGGTAAAAGCAAGGGTAAGGGTAAGGGTAAGGGTAAGGGTAAGGGTAAGGGTAGAGGTAAGGGTAAGGGTAAGGGTAAGGGTAAGCTTAAGGGTAAGGGTAAGGGTAAGGGTAAGGGTAAGCCTAAGGGTAAAAGCAAGGGTAAGTGTAAGGGTAAGGGTAAGGGTAAGGGTAAGCTTAAGGGTAAAAGCAAGGGTAAGGGTAAGGGTAAGGGTAAGGGTAAGGGTAAGGGTAAGGGTAAGCTTAAGGGTAAAAGCAAGGGTAAGGGTAAGGGTAAGGGTAAGGGTAAGGGTAAGGGTAAGGCTAAAGGTAAGGGTAAGCCTAAGGGTAAAAGCAAGGGTAAGGGTAAGGGTAAGGGTAAGGGTAAGGGTAAGGGTAAGGGTAAGGGTACGTTTAAGGGTAAGGGTAAGGGTAAAGGTAAGGGTAAGGGTAAGCTTAAGGGTAAAAGCAAGGGTAAGGGTAAGGGTAAGGGTAAGGGTAAGAGTAAGGGTAAGGGTAAGGGTAAGCTTAAGGGTAAAAGCAAGGGTAAGGGTAAGGGTAAGGGTAAGGGTAAGGGTAAGGGTAAGGGTAAGGGTAAGGGTAAGGGTAAGCTTAAGGGTAAAAGCAAGGGTAAGGGTAAGGGTAAGGGTAAGGGTAAGGGTAAGGGTAAGGGTAAGGGTAAGGGTAAGGGTAAGGGTAAGGGTAAGCTTAAGGGTAAAAGCAAGGGTAAGGGTAAGAGTAAGGGTAAGGGTAAGGGTAAGGGTAACGGTAAGGGTAAAGGTAAGGGTAAGCCTAAGGGTAAAAGCAAGGGTAAGGGTAAGGGTAAGGGTAAGGGTAAGGGTAAGGTTAAGGGTAAGGGTTAGGGTAAGGGTAAGGGTAAGGGTAAGGGTAAGCTTAAGGGTAAAAGCAAGGGTAAGGGTAAGGGTAAGGGTAAGGGTAAGGGTAAGGGTAAGGGTAAGCTTAAGGGTAAGGGTAAGGGTAAGGGTAAGCTTAAGGGTAAAAGCAAGGGTAAGGGTAAGGGTAAGGGTAAGGGTAAGGGTAAGCTTAAGGGTAAAAGCAAGGGTGAGGGTAAGGGTAAGGGTAAGGGTAAGGGTAAGGGTAAGGGTAAGGGTAAGGGTAAGGGTGAGGGTAAGGGTAAAGGTAAGGGTAAGCCTAAGAGTAAAAGCAAGGGTAAGGGTAAGGGTAAGGGTAAGGGTAAGGGTAAGGGTAAGGGTAAGGGTAAGGGTTAGGGTAAGCTTAAGGGTAAAAGCAAGGGTAAGGATAAGGGTAAGGGTAAGGGTAAGGGTAAGGGTGAGGGTAAGGGTAAGGGTAAGGGTAAGGGTAAGCTTAAGGGTAAAAGCAAGGGTAAGGGTAAGGGTAAGGGTAAGGGTAAGGGTAAGGGTAAGGGTAAGGGTAAGCTTAAGGGTAAAAGCAAGGGTAAGGGTTAGGGTAAGGGTAAGGGTAAGGGTAAGGGTAAGGGTAAGCTTAAGGGTAAAAGCAAGGGTAAGGGTAAGGGTAAGGGTAAGGGTAAGGGTAAGGGTAAGGGTAAAGGTAAGGGTAAGCCTAAGGGTAAAAGCAAGGGTAAGGGTAAGGGTAAGGGTAAGGGTAAGGGTAAGGGTAAGGGTAAGGGTAAGGGTAAGCTTAAGGGTATAAGCAAGGGTAAGGGTAAGGGTAAGGGTGAGGGTAAGGGTAAGGGTAAGGGTAAGGGTGAGCTTAAGGGTAAAAGCAAGGGTAAGGGTAAGGGTAAGGGTAAGGGTAAGGGTAAGGGTAAGGGTAAGCTTAAGGGTAAAAGCAAGGGTAAGGGTAAGGGTAAGGGTAAGGGTAAGGGTAAGGGTAAGGGTAAGGGTAAGGGTAAGGGTAAGGGTAAGGGTAATGGTAAGGGTAAGGGTAAGGGTGAGGGTAAAGGTAAGGTTAAGCCTAAGGGTAAAAGCAAGGGTAAGGGTAAGGGTAAGGGTAAGGGTAAGGGTAAGGGTAAGGGTAAGGGTAAGGGTAAGGGTAAGGGTAAGGGTAAGGGTAAGCTTACCCTTACCCCTACCCTTACCCTTACCCTTACCCTTACCCTTACCCTTGCTTTTACCCTTAAGCTTACCCTTACCCTTACCCTTACCCTTACACTTACCCTTGCTTTTACCCTTAGGCTTACCCTTACCCTTACCCTTACCCTTACCCTTAAGCTTACCCTTATCCTTACCCTTACCCTTACCCTTACCCTTACCCTTACCCTTACCCTTACCCTTACCCTTACCCTTACCCTTACCCTTACCCTTACCCTTACCCTTACCCTTACCCTTGCTTTTACCCTTAAGCTTACCCTTACCCTTACCCTTACCCTTACCCTTACTCTTACCCTTACCCTTACCCTTGCTTTGACCCTTAGGCTTACCCTTACCTTTACCCTTACCCTTACCCTTACCCTTACCCTTACCCTTACCCTTACCCTTACCCTTACCCTTACCCTTGCTTTTACCTTTAAGCTTACCCTTACCCTTACCCTTACCCTTACCCTTACCCTTACCCTTGCTTTTACCCTTAAGCTTACCCTTACCCTTACCCTTACCCTTACCCTTACCCTTACCCTTGCTTTTACCCTTAGGCTTACCCTTACCCTCACCCTTACACTTACCCTTGCTTTTACCCTTAAGCTTACCCTTACCCTTACCCTTACCCTTACCCTTACCCTTACCCTTACCCTTACCCTTACCCTTACCCTTACCCTTACCCTTACCCTTACCCTTACCCTTACCCTTACCCTTGCTTTTACCCTTAGGCTTAACCTTACCTTTACCCTTACCCTTACCCTTACCCTTACCCTTACCCTTACCCTTACCCTTACCCTTACCCTTACCCTTACCCTTACCCTTACCCTTACCCTTACCCTTACCCTTACCCTTGCTTTTACCCTTAAGCTTACCCTTACCCTTACCCTTACCCTTACCCTTACCCTTACCCTTACCCTTACCCTTACCCTTGCTTTTACCCTTAAGTTCACCCTTACCCTTACCCTTACCCTTACCCTCACCCTTACCCTAACCCTTACCCTTGCTTATACCCTTAAGCTTACCCTTACCCTTACCCTTACCCTTACCCTTATCCTTACCCTTACCCTTACCCTTACCCTTACCCTTACCCTTACCCTTACCCTTACCCTTACCCTTACCCTTACCCTTACCCTTGCTTTTACCCTTAGGCTTACCCTTGCCTTTACCCTTACCCTTACCCTTACCCTTACCCTTACCCTTACCCTTACCCTTACCCTTGCTTTTACCCTTAAGCTTACCCTTACCCTTACCCTTACCCTTACCCTAACACTTACCCTTGCTTTTACCCTTAAGCTTACCCTTACCCTTACCCTTACCCTTACCCTTACCCTTACCCTTACCCTTACCCTTACCCTTGCTTTTACCCTTAAGCTTACCCTTACCGTTACCCTTACCCTTACCCTCACCCTTACCCTTACCCTTACCCTTACCCTTATCCTTACCCTTGCTTTTACCCTTAAGCTTACCCTTACCCTTACCCTTACCCTTACCCTTACCCTTACCCTTGCTTTTACTCTTAGGCTTACCCTTACCTTTACCCTTACCCTTACCCTTACCCTTACCCTTACCCTTACCCTTACCCTTACCCTTACCCTTACCCTTACCCTTACCCTTACCCTTACCCTCACCCTTGCTTTTACCCTTAAGCTTACCCTTACCCTTACCCTTACCCTTACCCTTACCCTTGCTTTTACCCTTAAGCTTACCCTTACCCTTACCCTTACCCTTAAGCTTACCCTTACCCTTACCCTTACTCTTACCCTTACCCTTACCCTTACCCTTGCTTTTACCCTTAAGCTTACCCTTACCCTTACCCTTACCCTTACCCTAACCCTTACCCTTAACCTTACCCTTACCCTTACCCTTACCCTTACCCTTACCCTTGCTTTTACCCTTAGGCTTACCCTTACCTTTACCCTTACCATTACCCTTACCCTTACCCTTACCCTTACCCTTACCCTTGCTTTTACCCTTAAGCTTACCCTTACCCTTACCCCTACCCTTACCCTTACCCTTACCCTTACCCTTACCCTTACCCTTGCTTTTACCCTTAAGCTTACCCTTACCCTTACCCTTACCCTTACCCTTACCCTTACCCTTACCCTTACCCTTACCCTTTCCCTTACCCTTACCCTTACCCTTACCCTTACCCTTGCTTTTACCCTTAAGCTTACCCTTACCCTTACCCTTACTCTTACCCTTACCCTTACCCTTACCCTTACCCTTGCTTTTACCCTTAAGCTTACCCTTACCCTTACCTTTACCCTTACCCTTACCCTTAAACTTACCCTTACCCTTACCCTTACCCTTACCCTTACCCTTACCCTTACCCTTACCCTTACCCTTGCTTTTACCCTTAGGCTTACCCTTACCTTTAGCCTTACCCTTACCCTTACCCTTACCCTTACCCTTACCCTTACCCTTGCTTTTACCCTTAAGCTTACCCTTACCCTTACCCTTACCCTTACCCTTACCCTTACCCTTACCCTTGCTTTTACCCTTAAGCTTACCCTTACCCTTACCCTTACCCTTACACTTACCCTTGCTTTTACCCTTAGGCTTACCCTTACCCTTACCCTTACCCTTACCCTTACCCTTAAGCTTACCCTTACCCTTACCCTTACCCTTACCCTTACCCTTACCCTTACCCTTACCCTTACCCTTACCCTTACCCTTGCTTTTACCCTTAAGCTTACCCTTACCCTTACCCTTACCCTTACCCTTACCCTTACCCTTACCCTTACCCTTACCCTTACCCTTACCCTTACCCTTACCCTTACCCTTACCCTTGCTTTGACCCTTAGGCTTACCCTTACCTTTACCCTTACCCTTACACTTACCCTTACCCTTACCCTTACCCTTACCCTTACCCTTACCCTTACCCTTGCTTTTACCCTTAAGCTTACCCTTACCCTTACCCTCACCCTTACCCTTACCCTTACCCTTACCCTTGCTTTTACCCTTAAGCTTACCCTTACCCTTACCCTTACCCTTACCCTTGCTTTTACCCTTAGGCTTACCCTTACCCTTACCCTTACCCTTACCCTTGCTTTTACCCTTAAGCTTACCCTTACCCTTACCCTTACCCTTACCCTTACCCTTACCCTTACCCTTACCCTTACCCTTACCCTTACCCTTACCCTTACCCTTACCCTTACCCTTACCCTTACCCTTGCTTTTACCCTTAGGCTTAACCTTACCTTTACCCTTACCCTTACCCTTACCCTTACCCTTACTCTTACCCTTACCCTTACCCTTACCCTTACCCTTACCCTTACCCTTACCCTTACCCTTACCCTTACCCTTGCTTTTACCCTTAAGCTTACCCTTACCCTTACCCTTACCCTTACCCTTACCCTCACCCTTACCCTTACCCTTGCTTTCACCCTTGAGCTTACCCTTACCCTTACCCTTACCCTTACCCTCACCCTTACCCTTACCCTTACCCTTGCTTATACCCTTAAGCTTACCCTTACCCTTACTCTTACCCTTACCCTTACCCTTACCCTTACCCTTACCCTTACCCTTACCCTTACCCTTACCCTTACCCTTACCCTTACCCTTGCTTTTACCCTTAAGCTTACCCTTACCCTTACCCTTACCCTTTCCCTTACCCTTGCTTTTACCCTTAGGCTTACCCTTACCCTTACCCTTACCCTTACCCTTGCTTTTACCCTTAAGCTTAACCTTACCCTTACCCTTACCCTTACTCTTACCCTTACCCTTACCCTTACCCTTACCCTTGCTTTTACCCTTAGGCTTACCCTTACCTTTACCCTTACCCTTACCCTTACCCTTACCCTTACCCTTACCCTTACCCTTGCTTTTACCCTTAAGCTAACCCTTACCCTTACCCTTACCCTTACCCTTACCCTTAACCTTACCCTTACCCTTGCTTTTACCCTTAAGCTCACCCTTACCCTTACCCTTACCCTTACCCTTACACTTACCCTTACCCTGACCCTTACCCTTGCTTTTACCCTTAAGCTTACCCTTACCCTTACCCTTACCCTTACCCTTACCCTTACCCTTGCTTTTACCCTTAAGCTTACCCTTACCCTTACCCTTACCCTTACCCTTACCCTTAAGCTTACCCTTACCCTTACCCTTACCCTTACCCTTACCCTTACCCTTACCCTTGCTTTTACCCTTAAGCTTACCCTTACCCTTACCCTTACCCTTACCCTAACCCTTACCCTTAACCTTACCCTTACCCTTACCCTTACCCTTACCCTTACCCTTGCTTTTACCCTTAGGCTAACCCTTACCTTTACCCTTACCATTACCCTTACCCTTACCCTTACCCTTACCCTTACCCTTACCCTTACCCTTAAGCTTACCCTTACCCTTACCCTTACCCTTACCCTTACCCTTACCCTTACCCTTACCCTTACCCTTGCTTTTACCCTTAAGCTTACCCTTACCCTTACCCTTACCCTTACTCTAACCCTTACCCTTAACCTTACCCTTACCCTTACCCTTACCCTTACCCTTACCCTTATCCTTACCCTTACCCTTACCCTTACCCTTGCTTTTACCCTTAAGCTTACCCTTACCCTTACCCTTACCCTTACCCTTACCCTTGCTTTTACCCTTAAGCTTACCCTTACCCTTACCCTTACCCTTACCCTTACCCTTGCTTTTACCCTAAGGCTTACCCTTACCCTTACCCTTACCCTTACCCTTGCTTTTACCCTTAAGCTTACCCTGACCCTTACCCTTACCCTTACCCTTACCCTTACCCTTACCCTTACCCTTACCCTTACCCTTACCCTTACCCTTACCCTTGCTTTTACCCTTAGGCTTAACCTTACCTTTACCCTTACCCTTACCCTTACCCTTACCCTTACCCTTACCCTTACCCTTACCCTTACCCTTACCCTTACCCTTACCCTTACCCTTACCCTTACCCTTACCCTTACCCTTACCCTTGCTTTTACCCTTAAGCTTACCCTTACCCTTACCCTTACCCTTACCCTTACCCTTACCCTTACCCTTACCCTTGCTTTTACCCTTAAGCTTACCCTTACCCTTAAGCTTACCCTTACCCTTACCCTCACCCTTACCCTCACCCTTACCCTTACCCTTACCCTTGCTTATACCCTTAAGCTTACCCTTACCCTTACCCTTACCCTTACCCTTACCCTTACCCTTACCCTTACCCTTACCCTTACCCTTACCCTTACCCTTACCCTTACCCTTACCCTTGCTTTTACCCTTAAGCCTACCCTTACCTTTACCCTTACCCTTACCCTTACCCTTACCCTTACCCTTACCCTTACCCTTGCTTTTACCCTTAAGCTTACCCTTACCCTTACCCTTACCCTTACCCTTACCCTAACCCTTACCCTTGCTTTTACCCTTAAGCTTACCCTTACCCTTACCCTTACCCTTACCCTTACCCTTACCCTTACCCTTTCCCTTACCCTTACCCTTGCTTTTACCCTTAAGCTTACCCTTACCCTTACCCTTACCCTTACCCTTACCCTTACCCTTACCCTTACCCTTACCCTTACCCTTATCCTTACCCTTGCTTTTACCCTTAAGCTTACCCTTACCCTTACCCTTACCCTTACCCTTACCCTTACCCTTACCCTTACCCTTACCCTTACCCTTACCCTTACCCTTACCCTTACCCTTGCTTTTACTCTTAGGCTTACCCTTACCTTTACCCTTACCCTTACCCTTACCCTCACCCTCACCCTTACCCTTACCCTTGCTTTTACCCTTAAGCTTACCCTTACCCTTACCCTTACCCTTACCCTTACCCTTGCTTTTACCCTTAAGCTTACCCTTACCCTTACCCTTAACCTTACCCTTACCCTTGCTTTTACCCTTAGGCTTACCCTTACCCTTACCCTTACCCTTACCCTTGCTTTTACCCTTAAGCTTACCCTTACCCTTACCCTTACTTTTACCCTTACCCTTACCCTTACCCTTACCCTTACCCTTACCCTTACCCTTACCCTTACCCTTACCCTTGCTTTTACCCTTAGGCTTACCCTTACCTTTACCCTTACCCTAACCCTTACCCTTACCCTTACCCTTACCCTTACCCTTGCTTTTACCCTTAAGCTTACCCTTACCCTTACCCTTACCCTTACCCTTACCCTTACCCTTACCCTTACCCTTACCCTTACCCTTACCCTTGCTTTTACCCTTAAGCTTACCCTTACCCTTACCCTTACCCTTACCCTTACCCTTACCCTTACCCTTACCCTTGCTTTTACCCTTAAGCTTACCCTTACCCTTACCCTTACCCTTACCCTTACCCTTACCCTTACCCTTACCCTTACCCTTACCCTTACCCTTGCTTTTACACTTAGGCTTACCCTTACCTTTACCCTTACCCTTACCCTTACCCTTACCCTTACCCTTGCTTTTACCCTTAAGCTTACCCTTACCCTTACCCTTACCCTTAAGCTTACCCTTACCCTTACCCTTACCCTTACCCTTACCCTTACCCTTACCCTTACCCTTACCCTTACCCTTACCCTTACCCTTACCCTTACCCTTACCCTTGCTTTTACCCTTAAGCTTACCCTTACCCTTACCCTTACCCCTACCCTTACCCTTGCTTTTACCCTTAAGCTTACCCTTACCCTTACCCTTACCCTTAAGCTTACCCTTACCCTTACCCTTACCCTTACCCTTACCCTTACCCTTACCCTTACCCTTACCCTTACCCTTACCCTTACCCTTACCCTTGCTTTTACCCTTAAGCTTACCCTTACCCTTACCCTTACCCTTACCCTTAAGCTTACCCTTACCCTTACCCTTACCCTTACCCTTACCCTTACCCTTAACCTTACCCTTGCTTTTACCCTTAAGCTTACCCTTACCCTTACCCTTACCCTTACCCTTACCCTTACCCTTAAGCTTACCCTTACCCTTACCCTTACCCTTACCCTTACCCTTGCTTTTACCCTTAAGCTTACCCTTACCCTTACCCTTACCCTTACCCTTAAGCTTACCCTTACCCTTACCCTTACCCTTACCCTTACCCTTACCCTTACCCTTGCTTTTACCCTTTAGCTTACCCTTACCCTTACCCTTACCCTTACCCTTGCTTTTACCCTTAAGCTTACCCTTACCCTTACCCTTACCCTTACCCTTAAGCTTACCCTTACCCTTACCCTTACCCTTACCCTTACCCTTACCCTTACCCTTACCCTTACCCTTACCCTTGCTTTTACCCTTAAGCTTACCCTTACCCTTACCCTTACCCTTACCCTTACCCTTACCCTTACCCTTACCCTTACCCTTACCCTTTCCCTTACCCTTACCCTTGCTTTTACCCTTAGGCTTACCCTTACCTTTACCCTTACCCTTACCCTTACCCTTACCCTTACCCTTACCCTTACCCTTGCTTTTACCCTTAAGCTTACCCTTACCCTTACCCTTACCCTTACCCTTACCCTTACCCTTACCCTTACCCTTGCTTTTACCCTTAAGCTTACCCTTACCCTTACCCTTACCCTTACCCTTACCCTTGCTTTAACCCTTAGGCTTACCCTTACCCTTACCCTTGCTTTTACCCTTAAGCTTACCCTTACCCTTACCCTTACCCTTACCCTTACCCTTACCCTTACCCTTACCCTTACCCTTACCCTTACCCTTACCCTTACCCTTACCCTTACCCTTACCCTTACCCTTACCCTTACCCTTACCCTTACCCTTACCCTTACCCTTACCCTTACCCTTACCCTTACCCTTACCCTTACCCTTACCCTTACCCTTGCTTTTACCCTTAGGCTTACCCTTACCTTTACCCTTACCCTTACCCTTACCCTTACCCTTACCCTTGCTTTTACCCTTAAGCTTACCCTTACCCTTACCCTTACCCTTACCTTAACCTCACCCTTACCCTTACCCTTACCCTTACCCTTGCTTTTACCCTTAAGCTTACCCTTACCCTTACCCTTACCCTTACCCTTACCCTTACCCTTACCCTTACCCTTACCCTTACCCTTACCCTCACCCTTGCTTTTACCCTTAAGCTTACCCTTACCCTTACCCTTACCCTTACCCTTACCCTTACCCTTACCCTTACCCTTGCTTTTACCCTTAAGCTTACCCTTACCCTTACCCTTACCCTTACCCTTACCCTTGCTTTTACCCTTAGGCTCACCCTTACCCTTACCCTTACCCTTACCCTTGCTTTTACCCTTAAGCTTACCCTTACCCTTACCCTTACCCTTACTCTTACCCTTACCCTTACCCTTACCCTTACCCTTGCTTTTACCCTTAGGCTTACCCTTACCTTTACCCTTACCCTTACCCTTACCCTTACCCTTACCCTTACCCTTACCCTTACCCTTACCCTTACCCTTACCCTTGCTTTTACCCTTAAGCTTACCCTCACCCTTACCCTTACCCTTACCCTTACCCTTACCCTTACCCTTACCCTAACCCTTACCCTTACCCTTGCTTTTACCCTTAAGCTCACCCTTACCCTTACCCTTACCCTTACCCTTACCCTTACCCTTACTCTTACCCTTACCCTTGCTTTTACCCTTAAGCTTACCCTTACCCTTACCCTTACCCTTACCCTTAAGCTTACCCTTACCCTTACCCTTACCCTTACCCTTACCCTTACCCTTACCCTTGCTTTTACCCTTAAGCTTACCCTTACCCTTACCCTTACCCTTACCCTTACCCTTGCTTTTACCCTTACGCTTACCCTTACCCTTACCCTTACCCTTACCCTTAAGCTTACCCTTACCCTTACTCTTACCCTTACCCTTACCCTTACCCTTACCCTTACCCTTACCCTTACCCTTACCCTTACCCTTACCCTTACCCTTGCTTTTACCCTTAAGCTTACCCTTACCCTTACCCTTACCCTTACCCTTACCCTTACCCTTACCCTTAACCTTACCCTTGCTTTTACCCTTAAGCTTACCCTTACCCTTACCCTTACCCTTACCCTTACCCTTACCCTTACCCTAACCCTTACCCTTGCTTTTACCCTTAAGCTTACCCTTACCCTTACCCTTACCCTTACCCTTACCCTTACCCTTACCCTTACCCTTACCCTTACCCTTACCCTTGCTTTTACCCTTAAGCTTACCCTTACCCTTACCCTTACCCTTACCCTTACCCTTACCCTTACCCTTACCCTTACCCTTACCCTTACCCTTACCCTTACCCTTACCCTTACCCTTATCCTTACCCTTGCTTTTACCCTTGAGCTTACCCTTACCCTTACCCTTACCCTTACCCTTACCCTTACCCTTACCCTTACCCTTACCCTTACCCTTACCCTTACCCTTACCCTTACCCTTACCCTTACCCTTACCCTTACCCTTACCCTTACCCTTACCCTTACCCTTACCCTTACCCTTGCTTTTACTCTTAGGCTTACCCTTACCTTTACCCTTACCCTTACCCTTACCCTCACCCTCACCCTTACCCTTACCCTTGCTTTTACCCTTAAGCTTACCCTTACCCTTACCCTTACCCTCACCCTTACCCTTGCTTTTACCCTTAAGCTTACCCTTACCCTTACCCTTAACCTTACCCTTACCCTTGCTTTTACCCTTAGGCTTACCCTTACCCTTACCCTTACCCTTACCCTTGCTTTTACCCTTAAGCTTACCCTTACCCTTACCCTTACTCTTACCCTTACCCTTACCCTTACCCTTACCCTTACCCTTACCCTTACCCTTACCCTTACCCTTACCCTTGCTTTTACCCTTAGGCTTACCCTTACCTTTACCCTTACCCTAACCCTTACCCTTACCCTTACCCTTACCCTTACCCTTACCCTTGCTTTTACCCTTAAGCTTACCCTTACCCTTACCCTTACCCTCACCCTTACCCTTACCCTTACCCTTACCCTTACCCTTACCCTTACCCTTACCCTTACCCTTGCTTTTACCCTTAAGCTTACCCTTACCCTTACCCTTACCCTTACCCTTACCCTTACCCTTACCCTTGCTTTTACCCTTAAGCTTACCCTTACCCTTACCCTTACCCTTACCCTTACCCTTACCCTTACCCTTACCCTTACCCTTACCCTTACCCTTGCTTTTACCCTTAGGCTTACCCTTACCTTTACCCTTACCCTTACCCTTACCCTTACCCTTACCCTTGCTTTTACCCTTAAGCTTACCCTTACCCTTACCCTTACCCTTAAGCTTACCCTTACCCTTACCCTTACCCTTACCCTTACCCTTACCCTTACCCTTACCCTTACCCTTACCCTTACCCTTACCCTTACCCTTACCCTTACCCTTACCCTTGCTT
This sequence comes from Myrrha octodecimguttata, assembly GCA_958510865.1. NCBI lineage: Eukaryota > Metazoa > Arthropoda > Insecta > Coleoptera > Coccinellidae > Myrrha > Myrrha octodecimguttata. The sequence goes on along the minus strand of CAUEHS010000199.1, from coordinate 6,017 downwards.
TTACCCTTAAGCTTACCCTTACCCTTACCCTTACCCTTACCCTTACCCTTGCTTTTACCCTTAAGCTTACCCTTACCCTTACCCTTACCCTTAAGCTTACCCTTACCCTTACCCTTACCCTTACCCTTACCCTTACCCTTACCCTTACCCTTACCCTTACCCTTACCCTTACCCTTACCCTTGCTTTTACCCTTAAGCTTACCCTTACCCTTACCCTTACCCTTACCCTTAAGCTTACCCTTACCCTTACCCTTACCCTTACCCTTACCCTTACCCTTAACCTTACCCTTGCTTTTACCCTTAAGCTTACCCTTACCCTTACCCTTACCCTTACCCTTAAGCTTACCCTTACCCTTACCCTTACCCTTACCCTTGCTTTTACCCTTAAGCTTACCCTTACCCTTACCCTTACCCTTACCCTTAAGCTTACCCTTACCCTTACCCTTACCCTTACCCTTACCCTTACCCTTACCCTTGCTTTTACCCTTAAGCTTACCCTTACCCTTACCCTTACCCTTACCCTTGCTTTTACCCTTAAGCTTACCCTTACCCTTACCCTTACCCTTACCCTTTAGCTTACCCTTACCCTTACCCTTACCCTTACCCTTACCCTTACCCTTACCCTTACCCTTACCCTTACCCTTACCCTTGCTTTTACCCTTAAGCTTACCCTTACCCTTACCCTTACCCTTACCCTTACCCTTACCCTTACCCTTACCCTTACCCTTACCCTTACCCTTACCCTTACCCTTACCCTTGCTTTTACCCTTAGGCTTACCCTTACCTTTACCCTTACCCTTACCCTTACCCTTACCCTTACCCTTACCCTTACCCTTGCTTTTACCCTTAAGCTTACCCTTACCCTTACCCTTACCCTTACCCTTACCCTTACCCTTACCCTTGCTTTTACCCTTAAGCTTACCCTTACCCTTACCCTTACCCTTACCCTTACCCTTGCTTTTACCCTTAGGCTTACCCTTACCCTTACCCTTACCCTTACCCTTGCTTTTACCCTTAAGCTTACCCTTACCCTTACCCTTACCCTTACCCTTACCCTTACCCTTACCCTTACCCTTACCCTTACCCTTACCCTTACCCTTACCCTTACCCTTGCTTTTACCCTTAAGCTTACCCTTACCCTTACCCTTACCCTTACCCTTACCCTTACCCTTACCCTTGCTTTTACCCTTAAGCTTACCCTTACCCTTACCCTTACCCTTACCCTTACCCTTACCCTTACCCTTACCCTTACCCTTACCCTTACCCTTACCCTTGCTTTTACCCTTAGGCTTACCCTTACCTTTACCCTTACCCTTACCCTTACCCTTACCCTTACCCTTGCTTTTACCCTTAAGCTTACCCTTACCTTTACCCTTACCCTTAAGCTTACCCTTACCCTTACCCTTACCCTTACCCTTACCCTTACCCTTACCCTTACCCTTACCCTTACCCTTACCCTTACCCTTACCCTTACCCTTACCCTTACCCTTGCTTTTACCCTTAAGCTTACCCTTACCCTTACCCTTACCCTTACCCTTACCCTTGCTTTTACCCTTAAGCTTACCCTTACCCTTACCCTTACCCTTAAGCTTACCCTTACCCTTACCCTTACCCTTACCCTTACCCTTACCCTTACCCTTACCCTTACCCTTACCCTTACCCTTACCCTTGCTTTTACCCTTAAGCTTACCCTTACCCTTACCCTTACCCTTACCCTTAAGCTTACCCTTACCCTTACCCTTACCCTTACCCTTACCCTTACCCTTAACCTTACCCTTGCTTTTACCCTTAAGCTTACCCTTACCCTTACCCTTACCCTTACCCTTAAGCTTACCCTTACCCTTACCCTTACCCTTACCCTTGCTTTTACCCTTAAGCTTACCCTTACCCTTACCCTTACCCTTACCCTTAAGCTTACCCTTACCCTTACCCTTACCCTTACCCTTACCCTTACCCTTACCCTTGCTTTTACCCTTAAGCTTACCCTTACCCTTACCCCTTACCCTTACCCTTGCTTTTACCCTTAAGCTTACCCTTACCCTTACCCTTACCCTTACCCTTAAGCTTACCCTTACCCTTACCCTTACCCTTACCCTTACCCTTACCCTTACCCTTACCCCTTACCCTTACCCTTACCCTTACCCTTGCTTTTACCCTTAAGCTTACCCTTACCCTTACCCTTACCCTTACCCTTACCCTTACCCTTACCCTTACCCTTACCCTTACCCTTACCCTTACCCTTACCCTTACCCTTGCTTTTACCCTTAGGCTTACCCTTACCTTTACCCTTACCCTTACCCTTACCCTTACCCTTACCCTTACCCTTACCCTTACCCTTGCTTTACCCTTAAGCTTACCCTTACCCTTACCCTTACCCTTACCCTTACCCTTACCCTCACCCTTACCCTTGCTTTTACCCTTAAGCTTACCCTTACCCTTACCCTTACCCTTACCCTTACCCTTGCTTTTACCCTTAGGCTTACCCTTACCCTTACCCTTACCCTTACCCTTACCCTTGCTTTTACCCTTAAGCTTACCCTTACCCTTACCCTTACCCTTACCCTTACCCTTACCCTTACCCTTACCCTTACCCTTACCCTTACCCTTACCCTTACCCTTACCCTTACCCTTACCCTTACCCTTACCCTTACCCTTACCCTTACCCTTACCCTTACCCTTACCCTTACCCTTACCCTTACCCTTACCCTTACCCTTGCTTTTACCCTTAGGCTTACCCTTACCTTTACCCTTACCCTTACCCTTACCCTTACCCTTACCCTTGCTTTTACCCTTAAGCTTACCCTTACCCTTACCCTTACCCTTACCCTTACCCTCACCCTTACCCTTACCCTTACCCTTACCCCTTGCTTTTAACCTTAAGCTTACCCTTACCCTTACCCTTACCCTTACCCTTACCCTTACCCTTACCCTTACCCTTACCCTTACCCTTACCCTCACCCTTGCTTTTACCCTTAAGCTTACCCTTACCCTTACCCTTACCCTTACCCTTACCCTTGCTTTTACCCTTAAGCTCACCCTTACCCTTACCCTTACCCTTACCCTTACCCTTACCCTTACCCTTACTCTTACCCTTACCCTTGCTTTTACCCTTAAGCTTACCCTTACCCTTACCCTTACCCTTACCCTAAGCTTACCCTTACCCTTACCCTTACCCTTACCCTTACCCTTACCCTTACCCTTACCCTTGCTTTTACCCTTAAGCTTACCCTTACCCTTACCCTTACCCTTACCCTTACCCTTACCCTTGCTTTTACCCTTACGCTTACCCTTACCCTTACCCTTACCCTTACCCTTAAGCTTACCCTTACCTTACCCTTACCCTTACCCTTACCCTTACCCTTACCCTTACCCTTACCCTTACCCTTACCCTTACCCTTGCTTTTACCCTTAAGCTTACCCTTACCCTTACCCTTACCCTTACCCTTACCCTTACCCTTACCCTTACCCTTGCTTTTACCCTTAGGCTTACCCTTACCTTTACCCTTACCATTACCCTTACCCTTACCCTTACCCTTACCCTTACTCTTACCCTTGCTTTTACCCTTAAGCTTACCCTTACCCTTACCCTTACCCTTACCCTTACCCTTACCCTTACCCTTACCCTTACCCTTACCCTTACCCTTACCCTTACCCTTACCCTTACCCTTACCCCTAACCCTTACCCTTACCCTTACCCTTACCCTTACCCTTACCCTTGCTTTTACCCTTAAGCTTACCCTTACCCTTACCCTTACCCTTACCCTTACCCTTACCCTTACCCTTACCCTTACCCTTACCCTTGCTTTTACCCTTAAGCTTACCCTTACCCTTACTCTTACCCCTACCCTTACCCTTACCCTTACCCTTACCCTTACCCTTACCCTTACCCTTACCCTTGCTTTTACCCTTAGGCTTACCCTCACCTTTACCCTAACCCTTACCCTTACCCTTACCCCTTACCCTTACCCTTGCTTTTACCCTTAAGCTTACCCTTACCCTTACCCTTACCCTTACCCTTAGCCTTACCCTTACCCTTGCTTTTACCCTTAAGCTTACCCTTACCCTTACCCTTACCCTTACCCTTGCTTTTACCCTTAGGCTTACCCTTACCCTTACCCTTACCCTTAAGCTTACCCTTACCCTTACCCTTACCCTTACCCTTACCCTTACCCTTACCCTTACCCTTACCCTTACCCTTACCCTTACCCTTACCCTTACCCCTTACCCTTACCCTTGCTTTTACCCTTAAGCTTACCCTTACCCTTACCCTTACCCTTACCCTTACCCTTACCCTTACCCTTACCCTTACCCTTACCCTTACCCTTACCCTTACCCTTACCCTTGCTTTTACCCTTAAGCTTACCCTTACCCTTTACCCTTACCCTTACCCTTACCCTTACCCTTACCCTTACCCTTACCCTTGCTTTTACCCTTAAGCTTACCCTTACCCTTACCCTTACCCTTACCCTTACCCTAACCCTTACCCTTGCTTTTACCCTTAAGCTTACCCTTACCCTTACCCTTACCCTTACCCTTACCCTTACCCTTACCCTTACCCTTACCCTTACCCTTACCCTTGCTTTTACCCTTAAGCTTACCCTTACCCTTACCCTTACCCTTACCCTTACCCTTACCCTTACCCTTACCCTTACCCTTACCCTTATCCTTACCCTTGCTTTTACCCTTAAGCTTACCCTTACCCTTACCCTTACCCTTACCCTTACCCTTACCCTTACCCTTACCCTTACCCTTACCCTTACCCTTACCCTTACCCTTACCCTTGCTTTACTCTTAGGCTTACCCTTACCTTCACCCTTACCCTTACCCTTACCCTCACCCTCACCCTTACCCTTACCCTTGCTTTTACCCTTAAGCTTACCCTTACCCTTACCCTTACCCTTACCCTTACCCTTGCTTTTACCCTTAAGCTTACCCTTACCCTTACCCTTAACCTTACCCTTACCCTTGCTTTTACCCTTAGGCTTACCCTTACCCTTACCCTTACCCTTAACCTTGCCTTTTACCCTTAAGCTTACCCTTACCCTTACCCTTACTCTTACCCTTACCCTTACCCTTACCCTTACCCTTACCCTTACCCTTACCCTTACCCTTACCCTTACCCTTACCCTTACCCTTACCCTTACCCTTGCTTTTACCCTTAGGCTTACCCTTACCTTTACCCTTACCCTAACCCTTACCCTTACCCTTACCCTTACCCTTACCCTTACCCTTGCTTTTACCCTTAAGCTTACCCTTTCCCTTACCCTACCCTTACCCTTACCCTTACCCTTACCCTTACCCTTACCCTTACCCTTGCTTTTACCCTTAAGCTTACCCTTACCCTTACCCTTACCCTTACCCTTACCCTTACCCTTACCCTTATCCTTGCTTTTACCTTAAGCTTACCCTTACCCTTACCCTTACCCTTACCCTTACCCTTACCCTTACCCTTACCCTTATCCTTACCCTTACGCTTACCCTTACCCTTGCTTTTACCCTTAGGCTTACCCTTACCTTACCCTTACCCTTACCCTTACCCTTACCCTTACCCTTACCCTTGCTTTTACCCTTAAGCTAACCCTTACCCTTACCCTTACCCTTAAGCTTACCCTTACCCTTACCCTTACCCTTACCCTTACCCTTACCCTTACCCTTACCCTTACCCTTACCCTTACCCTTACCCTTACCCTTACCCTTACCCTTACCCTTACCCTTACCCTTAACCCTTACCCTTACCCTTACCCTTACCCTTACCCTTGCTTTTACCCTTAAGCTTACCCTACCCTTACCCTTACCCTTACCCTTACCCTTGCTTTTACCCTTAAGCTTACCCTTACCCTTACCCTTACCCTTAAGCTTACCCTTACCTTACCCTTACCCTTACCCTTACCCTTACCCTTACCCTTACCCTTACCCTTACCCTTACCCTTACCCTTACCCTTCTTTTACCCTTAAGCTTACCCTTACCCTTACCCTTACCCTTACCCTTAAGCTTACCCTTACCCTTACCCTTACCC